>BMAO01010137.1:0-23564 GCA_019973975.1 Trichonephila clavata
GCTGTTACCCCCCGCTTCGCTGGAATTTCTGATGTTTTATAAATTTTACTGTTATATATATGTATAAATTATTGATATCTAAGTCCTGCATTAAGAATTCGATTGTATTGAAAAAAATATACTTATACCTGTAACTGTCGCCTGTTGATAAAAAAAAGGGGCAGAACTCATCTAATTTGTGCTTTCTAAAAATCTCTAAAATTGATGCATAGAATGATGTTTGCTCTTTCGTAACCCAAAAACCAAGTGGATTCCCCCAAAACCAATTTTCGGTGGATCTCTACACCGTAAATTGAACATGCAAGCCAAATTTCAAGTCTAAATCTAACAGAAAAAAAAAAAGTTTTACTATCAATATCCCCGTAATCCGTTGAGAGCCGTTTTCCAAAATAACCGCTTTTAGCGGATTTCAACTCAACAAAGAAAAATGCAAACCAAATTTCATTATTATAGTCCTTGTTGCTCGAAAAAAGTAATTTTTTTTGTCAATACGTCCCAGTAACCCTGCACCCCCCCCCGCAGAACTTGATTTGCTTAAAATACATTCTTAGTGGATCCCTATTCAACAAAAGAAACATGCTTAACAAATTTCAAGTATATGGGTCTAACAATTACAAACAGGAATTTTTTTCTGTAACTCCTCTTGACCCCTCGCAACCCTTTTTGGGGGTCAATTTTCGTTTTACTCTTTGTTAGAGGAACTCTATTCCATGAAAGGAACATGCCTACCAATTTTCAAGCAGGATGATCAAATAGTTTAAAATGGAAATATTTATCAATTACGCCTCTTAATCTCCCGAAATTAAACTTGGTAGTTCATATTCGCGAAACCCATTTTGTAGCGGTTCTCTACTTTACGAAAGGAATCTGCTTATCAAATTTCAAGACTGTACGTCTAATAGTTTAAAAATGGGGATAATTATCTATAATGCCACTTGAGCCCCCGCAACGCCACTGCTGGGTCTGTTTTCACAAAACCAATTTTGTAGGGGAATTGCACTTTATGAAAGGAATCTGCTTAGCAAAATTTGAAGACTGTGCGTCCAATAAATTAAAAATGCAAAAAAGAATTATCAATAACGCCCTTGAACCCCCGCAACGCGGCTAGGGGTCGATTTTCACAAAACACATTTTGTAGTGTATCTCTATCCTATGAGAGGAATCTGCTTACCAAATTTCAAACTGTGCGTCTAATAGTTTAAAAATAGAAATAATTATTTATATCTGCCCTTAACACCCCTTGGGGGTCAATTTTTCCCAAACCTGTTTTGTAGCGGATATTTACTCCGTGAAAGAAACATTCCTACCAATTTTCAAGCAGGAGGTGAAGTAGTTTAAAAACGAAAATATTTATCTAGTACGCCACTAAATCCCCCGCAACGCCATTTAGAGGTCTGTTTTCACAAAACCTTCTTATAGCTGATCTCTACTCTATAAAAGAATCTACTTATCAAATATAAAGACTGTGCGTCTAATAGTTTAAAAATGAAAATAATTATCTATAATGCCCTTAAGTCCCGCAACGCCACTTGAGGGCAATTTTCACGAAACCCATTTTGTAGCGTATCTCTACCCTATGAGAGGAATCTACTTACTAAGTTTCAAGACTGTACGTCTAATAACTTAAAAATCGGAATTTCTAACGCCCCTTAAACCCCGCCCCGCAAACAATTGCTGCTAATTTGAAATTACAAACAGACACTTCAATTTTATTTATTGTATAGATATAGATAGGGATTATAATAACTATTGTTTAAATGTGACTAAAAATGTAAATAAAAAAAAAAAGGATTAAAACTAACCGTAAAACTTATCAATTTTTTGTTTCTTGCATTGCTTTTTGCTTATGAAGAATTGATTTATTATTTTCAAAAGTGCATCCGAAACAGCCGATGCTCTACTTAACTGAACAGTGAGATAACTATCATAAAAAAAATTATGGCACATGTCAGCGTATTATCATGTGCGCGTAACACTATTATGTCTCATGATGAGCATCGGTCGCCAGTAACCAAAACAACGACTTCATTAGCTCAGCTTGGCGTTCATCTTGGCATTCAGTTTCACGTTCACCCGTATAGTTTACGTTCCCGTAAGAATACGGGAATAAAATATAGCCTATGTTACTCCCCTTAATGTAGCTTTCCATTAGTGAAAGAATTTTTAAAGTCGCACCAGCCGTTTCCGAGATTAGCCGGAACAAACAGACAGACAGGCAGAAAGACAGACAAAAATTTTAAAAATTGGTTTTTTGTTATGAGTACCGTATATACTTTTAGTGCATTAAGTAAAAAGCTGCTAATTTGAAATTACAAACAGACACTTCAAATTTATTTATTTGTATAGATATATATAATCTATGCAAATAAATAAAATTGAAGTGTCTGTTTGTAATTTCAAATTAGCAGCTTTTTACTTAATGCACTAAAAGTATATACGGTACTCATAACAAAAAACCAATTTTTAAAATTTTTGTCTGTCTGTCTGTCTGTCTGTCTGTCTGTTTGTTCCGGCTAATCTCGGAAACGGCTGGTGCGATTTTAAAAATTCTTTCACTAATGGAAAGCTACATTAACGGGGAGTAACATAGGCTATATTTTATTCCCGTATTCTTACGGGAACGGAAACTATACGGGTGAACGTGAAACTGAATGCCAAGATGAACGCCAAATTGAACGCCAAGCTGAGCTAATGAAGTCGTTGTTTTGGTTACTGGCGACCGATGCTCTTCATGAGACATAATAATGTTACGCGCACATGATAATACGCTGACACGTGCCATAATTTTTTTTTTATGATAGTTATCTCACACTGTTCAGTTAAGTAGAGCATCGGCTGTTTCGGATGCACTTTTAAAAATAATAAATCAAGGCTTCATAAGCAAAAAGCAATGCAAGAAACAAAAAATTGATAAGTTTTACGGTTAGTTTTAATCCTTTATTTTTTTTATTTACATTTTTAGTCACATTTAAACAATAGTTATTATAATCCCAATCTATATCTATACAAATAAATAAAATTGAAGTGTCTGTTTGTAATTTCAAATTAGCAGCAATTGTTTGCGGGGGCGGGGGTTTAAGGGGCGTTAGAAATTCCGATTTTTAAGTTATTAGACGTACAGTCTTGAAACTTAGTAAGTAGATTCCTCTCATAGGGTAGAGATACGCTACAAAATGGGTTTCGTGAAAATTGCCCTCAAGTGGCGTTGCGGGACTTAAGGGGCGTTATAGATAATTATTTCCATTTTTAAACTATTAGACGCACAGTCTTTATATTTGATAAGTAGATTTCTTTTATAGAGTAGAGATCAGCTATAAGAAGGTTTTGTGAAAACAGACCTCTAAATGGCGTTGCGGGGGATTTAGTGGCGTACTAGATAAATATTTTCGTTTTTAAACTACTTCACCTCCCTGCTTGAAAATTGGTAGGAATGTTTCTTTCATGGAGTAAATATCCGCTACAAAACAGGTTTGGGAAAATTGACCCCCAAGGGGTGTTAAGGGCAGATATAAATAATAATTTTTATTTTTAAACTATTAGACGCACAGTTTGAAATTTGGTAAGCAGATTCCTCTCATAGGATAGAGATACACTACAAAATGTGTTTTGTGAAAATCGACCCCTAGGCCGCGTTGCGGGGTTCAAGGGGCGTTATTGATAATTTTTTTTTGCATTTTTAATTTATTGGACGCACAGTCTTCAAATTTTGCTAAGCAGATTCCTTTCATAGTGTGCAATTCCCCTACAAAATTGGTTTTGTGAAAACAGACCCAGAAGTGGCGTTGCGGGGCTCAAGTGGCGTTAGAGATAATTATCCCCATTTTTAAACTATTAGATGTACAGTCTTGAAATTTGATAAGCAGATTCCTTTCGTAAAGTAGAGAACCGCTACAAAATGGGTTTCGCGAATATGAACTACTAAGTTTATTTCGGGAGATTAAGAGGCGTAATTGATAAATATTTCCATTTTAAACTATTTGATCATCCTGCTTGAAAATTGGTAGGCATGTTCCTTTCATGGAATAGAGTTCTCTAACAAAGAGTAAAACGAAAATTGACCCCCAAGGAGGGTTGCGAGGGGTCAAGAGGAGTTACAGAAAAAAATTCCTGTTTTTAATTGTTAGACCCATATACTTGAAATTTGTTAAGCATGTTTCTTTTGTTGAATAGGGATCCACTAAGAATGTATTTTAAGCAAATCAAGTCTGGGGGGGGGTGCAGGGGTTACTGGGACGTATTGACAAAAAAAATTACTTTTTTCGAGCTACAAGGACTATAATAATGAAATTTGGTTTGCATTTTTCTTTTGTTGAGTTGAAATCCGCTAAGAGCGGTTATTTTGGAAAACGGCTCTCAACGGGATTACGGGGATATTGATAGTAAAACTTTTGTTTTTTTCTGTTAGATTTAGACTTGAAATTTGGCTTGCATGTTCAATTTACGGAGTAGAGATCCACCGAAAATTGGTTTGCGGGAATCCACTTGGTTTTTGAGTTACGAAAGAGCAAACATCATTCTATGCTTCAATTTTAGAGATTTTTAGAAAACACAAATTGGATAAGTTCTGCCCCTTTTTTTATCAACAGGCGACAGTTACAGGTATAAGTATATTTTTCAATACAATCGAATTCTTAATGCAGGACTTAGATATCAATAATTTATACATATATATATAAGCAGTAAAAATTATAAAACATCATGAAATTCCCAGCGAAGCGGGCGGGTAACAGCTAGTAAATAAATAAAATTGAAGTGTCTGTTTGTAATTTCAAATTAGCAGTTTGTTACTAAATGCATTTAAAGGTATTTACGGTACTTATATCAAAAAATCAATTTTTAAATTTTTTGTCTATCTGTCTTTCTGTCTGTTTGTTCCGGCTAATCTCGGAAACGGCTGGTGCGATTTTAAAAATTCTTTCACTAACGGAAAGCTACATTAACGGGGAGTAACATAGGCTATATTTTATTCCCGTATTCTTACGGGAACGGAAACTATACGGGTGAACGTGAAACTGAATGCCAAGATGAACGCCAAATTCAACGCCAAGCTGAGCTAATGAAGTCGTTGTTTTGGTTACTGGCGACCGATGCTCTTCATGAGACATAACACTGTTACGCGCACATGATAATACGCTGACACGTGCCATATTTTTTTTTTATGATAGTTTTATCTCACTGTTCAGTTAAGTAGAGCATCGGCTGTTTCGGATGCACTTTTAAAAATAATAAATCAAGGCTTCATAAGCAAAAAGCAATGCAAGAAACAAAAAATTGATAAGTTTTACGGTTAGTTGTAATCCTTTCTTTTTTTTTTTATTTACATTTTTTAGTCACATTTAAACAATAGTTATTATAATCCCAATCTATATAAATAAATAAAATTGAAGTGTCTGTTTATAATTTCAAATTAGCAGTTTGTTACTAAATGCATTTAAAGGTATATACGGTACTTATATCAAAAAATCACTTTTTAAAATTTTTGTCTGTCTGTCTGTCAGGGGGTTACTGGGGCGTACTGACAAAAAAATTTCTTCTTTCGAAATACAAGGATTATAATAATGAAATTTGGTTCACATTTTTCTTTTTTTGAATTGAAATCCGCCAAGAACGGTTATTTTGGAAAACGATTCTCAACAGGATTACGGGGGTATTGATAGTAAAAATTTCGTTTTTTCCCCGTTAGATTTGGCTTGCATGTTTATTTTACAGAGTAGAGATCCACCGAAAATTGGTTTTGCGGGAATCCACCTCATTGTAGTGTTACGAAAATGCAAACATCATTCTATACTTCAATTTCAGAGATTTTTAGAAAATACAAATAAGACGAGTTCTGCCCTTTTTTTTTATCAAGAGGCGACAGTTACAGGTATAAGTATGTTTTTCAATACAATCGAACTCTTAATGATAGGACTTAGATATTAATAGTTGATATATATAACATCATGAAATACCCAGCGAAGCGGGTGGGTAACGGCTAGTAATATATAAATCTGTATTTATAAATATGTGTGTGTGTGTGTACAATGTTATTGAAAATTCAGTGTACTGTGCTATCGAAAGTTATTGTGTGAAGAAAGTATTACTGAAGGTACATTATTATTTAAAAAATCCTTTTAATTCAAAAATATTTATTTAAAAAAATGCTTTAAAAATAAATGAGTTTTCAAGCATGATTATATAAACAAGATCAGCAAAATAGAAAAAGTAATATACCTTTTGCAATACTGTATTTAACAATTTGAAATTCTAAACAGTAATTCAGAGATACACTTTAGATAAAAAAGAATCACACAGAAGTGAAATTTGGAACACTTAGATTTAAGACAAGTAGAGCATCATATTGGAAAATATATTTCTTAGTTTTATTTTTATTACACTTTGTCTAAATGACAATGTCTTTAAAATTTATGGTAATAGGCTGCAGTTTTCAAGATAAAACATTTTCTTCAATCTTTAGAATTAAAAAAAAAATCAGTTAGTTCAATAATGTATTGTTACGTAGATCGGGGTTAGAGGATTTTATGTAAAAGCAGTCATAAGCAACAAGACAGTTCTTTGCGAGCGATGTGTATTTATTGGCGTAAATCAATCCTTACAAATACAGGATTCAACAGCAAAGTTCACACAATAAATAACAGAAGGATTTCACACCTTCAACAGCACTCAGACACAATAAACAGTGTCTAAAATACACGTTAGTAAATGATTATTCACAAGCACAGCCGAGCTGATCAAGTTCAAGGCAAGTCTACTAATCGCTAATCAAAACAATGCTCACTACTAGCTGGTTGAAATCAGACTCGCTTTTCGCTGGCTGAAGCCAGACTCGCTACTCCCTGGCTGAAACCAGACTGACTCTTGCGGCGTGTATCACTCTATTTATAGCCGGGACCGAAATTTCTGGAAAAGATGCGTTCGCGCCACAGATCGTGAAATTAGTGGATTTCTCTACTAATTTCTAGAAGAATCCAGAGGGTCCCGAACTCGCCAACATGGTCGCCAAAAATGATGCCAACTTGGCTCTATCGCCAATATTTCGCCAAGTTCCCATTGAATCGCCATTATAACGTAAGGGACGACGTTGCTTGTGAATATTACAATTTTAACATGAAATAAATATAACATAGAGTAATATAAAGGCATTGCACATCCAAATACAAATTATTTATATTATTTTATACAATATTCGTAACAGTATTATTTTTATAAACTGGATTCTTCATACAATATCCATACCTTCAGAAAATTTTCTAACATACCTCTAATCTTAATGGACTACAATTAAAAATGCGATGTAATGTCATATATTCAAAGAAATTTCTGCGGAATCCTAAGATGATTTGAAGTTTGATGTCAACATACCTGTTCTACAGGGTAGTCTCCTTTGAATATATACAAATAACATACATAATTTTATAACTACTCTCTCATTCCAATTAGTATATCTAAACATAATCAATATTTGGATAATCTGTTATGTTGGAAGTAAGATTTGTGTGTATTTTTTTTATTACTCCTGGTTAGAATACAGCTTATAACAAAAAAATTACTTTTCAAATCATTCCAAATCTAATTCAAGTATTCTTGTAACAAATGCAGAAAAACTTCATTTTATTAAAACCCTTTAAAAAAAAAGGTATTTTTCACTGTGTTTTTTTTCAATATGCAGAGGCTTGTGAAAATATTAAAATTCTTAACCTACTACAAGCCTTAAACTCAGCTAAGAACTTCCTATTAACACAGAATATTTTATGGAGACACAAATCTTCAAAACATTGTCTAACTTTTACAGCTGTTCAAAAACTTGAAAAATGGATTATGTTATTTTTGTGCAATCACATTTATCGATTTTCAAATTACCAGAATCGTTCTAATTCATATCTAATCTTTAAATAATAAATATATATGTTTTTAACTCATAATTACTTATTTACATATTTAAGTGCTTAGAGTTCTTCTCAAAAGAAAACTTTTCTTTTTCACTTTTTCAATGAATTAGGACAAAGATCACAACTAAGATATTCTTTTCAAGATTACTCACAAATCCTCTTATTTTTTAGTTTTACTTAAGGAACAAATTGTAATTCTTTGTATTATATGTTAATTATTAACACAATGTTGACAAGTAAAATTCATTTCCTCACATTATAACCGATACTCAAAAATAACTCCGGCGGCTAGCTCAAATAATTTTAATTGGTGGTACATTCTAATTGAGCATGGTTACAATTACATAAAAACAGGAAAAATCTATACAAATACTAAGAGGTTTGCGCTTGCGGACATAGGCACATCCTTCCTTCCCCGAGGTGGCAGGCTGACTGGTTAAGTGTCCACATGGCCAGAAGAGGGCGCTCTATTACCATTCATTACACTCCCCCTCTTGTTCCTAGGTATCGTCCTCGATGAGGAACCAGCAGAGTTGTCTTTCTTGGGTCTTCCCCTTTTTCTGAGAGGCATCACTGGAGTGGCTTCCTTGTCTATGCATGGACGAAGAGCAGATGAATGATAAGGTCCCAGAACCTCATGTGGGTTGTTTGGATTTGCCACTTCATAAGTCTTCGGAGAGCGTTGAGTCACAACAATTTAAAGTCCATCTCTTTTAGGCATGAATTTAGCTGTTTCCTTCTTTCATCATTGCTAAGGGGGGTGAAGGGTTACCCAGACCTTATCACCTGGATGATACAAGGGACCAGGACGATGTCTTTCATCATAGAAAGCCTTTCGCTGATCTTGTTTCTCTTCAATTCTTTTACTAATTTCAGAAGAAATTCTTGCCAATCTTTCTAAGTATGGGGTAATCTCCATGATGGTTTGAGTGTTCAGCTTCCGGTAGTCTATGCAGAGATGCATGCTGCCATTTGGTTTTGGAAAAAACGATGCCTTTTTGCAGCAGAGAATCTAGCTCTTTCTTCAGCAGCTCCTTCCTGGCTGGCTTCATCCGGTAGGGAGGCACTGAAATTGGTGGGTTGTTTTCAGTGTTGATGCTATGTTCGATAAATGGAGTAGCTTCTCTCCCTACTTCGAAGATAGAGTGATGATTTTTAAGCACGCTATCAAGATCCACACGCTGAGAACCAGGGAGTTCTTGTCCTTCATCTTCCCGTAATTGACAGTTATTTATCGCCACAGGAAGTACATTAACAGATGTACTCTGATAAGGCGTTACGAAATTGTACGACTTTCGGGAATCGTCACAAAAAGTCCAACAGTTCTTTCTGAAATTTAGTACTATTCCAGCATTTTTGAGAAAGTCAACTCCAAGTAGAGTGGAGTTGTTTTTGGCATTAGGCAAAATAATAAAACTTTCTGCCTTCAAGAAGGACGGTTTGAAATGTACGTAGAACTTCTTTCTGAGTAACGATTCCATCAGCAAAGGATATGGATATTGCTGTCTTCTCAAAAGCAGCTCCTTGTTGCAGAAGGATACTGTAAAGAGTTTCTCCTGCAATCGAATGACTTGAACCACTGTCCCCAAATGCAGTTCCTGAAACTCCATTTATGCTGATCCTGAGTACAGCATTTCTGTTGGAAGGAGAGAGACTGTTGACTCGCAGAATTCCAAAGTGAGCTGGATAATCCTTTGAAGGATTGCAGTCAGGACATTTTGACTTGATGTAACCGGGCTTTCCACATCCATAGCAGGACAGAAGAGTTCGGCTTTCAAATTGCGAATACCCTCCAAATGGTTTTCTTGGTGCTTCCTTTGCCTTATCCCCCGTTCTTATCCTGCTTTGTTTATTTGTTTTTGAGGGGAAAGAAGTTCTTCTTACGTCTTACCTCGGGCAATTTCATAATCATCTAATTTTTGTACTAGCTCAGATGAGCTTTTAATATCTCCCCAGATATCCACGAAGTGTTCTTTAACGTCCCTCAAAACTCTTCTCTTAAGCTGATCGGTAAGAACCAAATACTTAAGGGAGTTAAAGTCTTTCACTTCTAGGCTATGTAGACATTCTTCTAAGTAATTGTTTAGCTCGTACGTGAAGTCCTTCCACAGAGCTTCGGGTTGTTTTTGACGAGTACTGAAGTTAATTCGAAACGATTCAGCACTCAACTTGAATCGTTGGAGCAGCACTTGCTTAATGTGCTGGTAATTTCCTAATTTCTCCTTAGGTTCCCGCAAGATAATATTGGAAATATCAATAGGTAACATAGATAGAAGGTGTGTTATATAATCGACTTCCCCTATGTTAACTTGCTCACACTGTCTTTCAAAGATTTTTAGATAGGTGGAAATGTCTGAAGTTTCTACAAATCTAGGTATGAGTTGCTGGATATTTATTTTCTCTGTGGCAACAGCACTAGTGTTAGTTGAAGAAGTAGCAGTCATGCTTAACTTCATGAGTTCTAGTTCTAAAATCAGTTCGCTTTGTTTTCGTTTGTATTCATTTTCCTCCTTTTCCTCACGTTCTGCCTGAACCCTTGTGTTAATAATTGTTTCTAGAAGAGTCTTAGTAAACTGTTCATCATAGTCCTTCGAAGTAATGATTAAATTTTTAAAATCTATTATTCTCATTATTTCTCCTACTTCGAGGCCCAATTCTGTAGCTAGTGTTTTTAAGTCCTCTTTGCGCGCTTTAGCAAGATACGCCATTGTTTTTAACTTTTTTGGGGAAAAAAGGGTCAATTATAAAGTCCGACAACCACAAATTAAATGAAGTTAATTTAGTTTTCAAATAGTTAACCTTTATAATTGAGCATCAACAAATCACTAAAAAATAAGAATTGGATATTCGAACACAATATTATTAAAAAATAAATAATTATAAATGTTTGACAGGATAAAAATCTAAACTTCGAAACAAAATGAAAATTGAAATAAATAGAAATTCTGATGCACTTAACCAAAACAACATATAAACTATTCATTGAAGGAATGAAAACACTGTTTTGTAGATATTTGACTGAATGCAAAAATTTAGATTTGAAAATAAAAATAATTCATATATAAAAGAAATTCTGATGAAATTCAAAGTCCTAACAAAACCTTGAATGAATCTTTGAATAAAAATAAAAATACTTTTCTACTATACTTTTTGTTAACAAAAAAATAAAAAATAATAATAATAATTTCTTTCATTTAAAAAGTCGCATATATTTTATATATGATCAAAATTCTTAAATATAGTTAGAAATAAAACACAAATTCATAACACTAAAATTCAATAAAAAAACACATGCAATTATAATGCTAAATAGGAAATATCAATTTCCGGAACACTCTGGCGTCGTAAGTAACTTAAAGAGTCAACAACAACAACAAAAAGTGAAAAATATCGAGGATAAACAAATTTTACAAAAGGAAAAGCGGATGCTGAATTCCGAGTTTCCAAGTAAAATGAACAAGAGAAAAAAAAGAAAATCTGATTTTCACCAGGCAAGGGGTGAGAGACAGAAAATCGGGGGGGGGGGACCCTTAGTAACAAAACGTCTTGTTCGTGAACGAAAACAAGTAGTGAAAGCTCAAGGTCAGAAGTGGGGGTAAGAAGTTCCCCAAACAAGTACACTAATAATCATAAATCACAGGAAATGAACAAAAGTAAACGAGTTTCCTTACTAGGGAAAAGAATTACTCATAATGAAATAGACTAATAAATCATGGTTATTATATATATAAACCATAAAATATAAAAACACAAGTAAAATTCAATAAAAGATCAAAATGAATCAGAAACAAAACAAAAGAAAAGAAAACTTAGCTGATGCTCCGTGAAGACGAATGCAATCCAAAAAGTTTCTAATTTCCCGGTTAAAAATATAAATTTTCTAGAAATCCGAAAATTTCTTCGTAGCCGGTAGCTACAATTTCAGAAATTACTTTTTTAAACTTCTTCATGAACTATAGCAGTTCAGAATATTGAAGATAACTTTGTTAGACTAGTAGTCATATTAAAATTAAATAATTATTCGGGCCGTAAGTTGGGCGTCATTTTTATAACCGATACTCAAAAATAAAACCGCATTCACACCAAGGCAGTCAGTGTGAAGCGTTGAGCGTCGAGCCAATTAGAATCATCATCTCCGGCAGTGCATGAAGTTGTGATCGCGACTATTTTAACTTAAAAAAATTCAACTTCAGGCGTTTGAGCGTGCATAGTTTAGTCACGTGTCGCACACTTAACCAATCACGAATGAATATGCTTTTGTATTGTTACTAATTCAACCGTTACACATTATAAACAATTAGAACTATGAATAAAATTAAATTCTTCAAAAAGTTACTTTTAATCAATTAATTTTTATTGATTATAGTTAAATTTTCATATTATCATCCAAAACAATCGTGTGCTTTAAATTTCAGCTCAATCGAGCGCTTTAAAACGTGAGAAAAAAGCATTTAAAATTTTGACACGTCGCTAAATTGCCAAAAATGCTACCAACGTGGATATATCTGTAACTCTCTGAATAATTATTTTTGTAAATTAATTGTTATTAAATTACTGTATTGTCACCCAAAACAGTCGTGTATGGAAAATTTCAGCTCAATTGAGCACTTTAAAATGTGAGAAAAAAAGGTTTTGACCCAAGTCGTGCGCTGAAATGGTCACTGTGTCGCCAAGAATGACGCCAAC
Organism: Trichonephila clavata; assembly: GCA_019973975.1. Classification (NCBI taxonomy): domain Eukaryota; kingdom Metazoa; phylum Arthropoda; class Arachnida; order Araneae; family Nephilidae; genus Trichonephila; species Trichonephila clavata. Next base: position 12,576 of record BMAO01010137.1, read on the forward strand.
ATGGCTGTATCTGTAATTCTTTGAATAATTAGTTTTAATCAATTAATTTTTCCTGTTTTTTAAATTCCAGCTCAATCGAGTGCTTTAAAATGCGAGAAAAAAGCTTTTAAAATTTTTGACCACGACATAGTGAAAAGAAAAAAACCCATTAATTAATAATAAAAGCTTGAGAAAAAATGCTAGGAAGAAAATTTATATTTCTTTAAGAATTTCTTGTAATTATTTATTTACATTCTATTTATTTTTGACTCTTGAAAAAATTGAAAATAGGTCGTGTGTTATGGCACAATTGTGTTACAAAATAAAAAAAACTATTTAATATTTTTTTATACTTGTGTAGAAATCTATAATATCAGTATAAAAAAAAATTGAAGCATTTTTTTTTATACAAAATTCCATAATAAGAATTTCTTCTTGCAATACAGAATATCAAAAACACTTTAGCATTAAAAACTGTTTCAAAAAAACTTCCTTGATGATAAAACACATATACTCTAGGGTTAATTTACATATTTTAAAATATCCAATAATGATAAAAATGTGCATTAAATAAAGTGCATTTCAAATTTATTCTTGTATGAAAATATTTTGCATTTTTTTTTATTTTGTTATTATTTAAGTTTTGAAAGAAATGCCATCTTATAGTTTTTTTTTATTGTAAAACTTAATAGTTTTTATGATCATAATTTTTGAGCATGTATATAGATCACAGTTTCTTAACCCTATGCGTCAAGAGAGCCCATCTGTTACACAAGAATTTTCTACAAACAATTAAAAGTGCATGAGTTTTGTAGCTTTGAAAATAATTTATGTAATTACATCAACATTTACTCAAGACAGATATTTTTTTATTTAGTTTTCCTGTTATATATTATTTGATATTTTTTTTTTTTTTTTTTTGCCCAGTTGTAATTGACATGGATTGATATTGGCTTTCTTAAAATCAAAAGATTTGCGAAATAATCCAATCTGTATATTTTTTGATGAGTTTGCATTGCTGTGAACTAATAAAAAATATTTCATTCATTAAGCAAGGATGTCAGATATTTAATTAAATCTTTTGATAAATATATGTTTGTAGCATACATCTGTGACATTTTTTTTGTATTCAGATGTGCAACCAACAAAAAAGAATGATAAACACTGGTCACATTGTGTTGAGCTTATTTACTCTTTCATCCTTGGTGGTACATATGTTGTACCACAAGTTCTTATTTGTTTATTGTGTGGTGGTTCATAAAATGCACCACTTGTTTCAATGCCTCAGAAATTGATGCTAGGGGGGTACATTCTCTGAACCAACACAGAGGTCAAATCCTAGCAATTACTCAAGTTTCCAACAGATATCAGAAGCTAATTGCATGTAATGGGTTTATGTAGTAGTTCCTTCTTTGATCGTCTGTTGAGTGTTATTTTTTGGAAGTGACTGTGTTGTGTATTTTTATGCGTAAATAAAAATGATTCTTGTGATATTTGATACAAACCAGTTATAAGTACATATATTATGTAACTAAATGAGTCAGTATTACAATAATTAGTACCTTACATGTGTATTGCTAGTATGAAAATATGAGAGCCCAAAAAATGCACCACCACGCTATTGAAGGCCATCTTCTTTAGAAATACAAAATGCATTTCGCTTATTTTTTCTCAATAATGGACATGTTTATTGTGCCAAATATTGTGTTTATTATTGTTGTTAGTTACATTTTTTAAAAATAATAATATTTATTAAATAATAGCACATACAAAATTACACAAATGGCTTGAATGAGATATAGCTCGTGTACATGAAAAAATAAATACAACTAATACACTTATTAGATATGTTGACTAAATAAAAACTAGGTAAAATATATAAAATAATGTATAGAATAGAATATTTAAAATTAAAACAAACATTAGGTAAATTAAGACCAAACTAAGACTAAGCTTACAAGACTAGATTAGGAAAAACTGAAAATGTTTTAATTTATGGGATGAATAACAGCATAAGATGAAGAGTATTTATTTATTTTCCCTGGATGAGTTGTGTCTGCAACTCATTTTTCATAGGGAAGAAAAAATAAAGTTTTCAGAACTATCATGCTGCTTGAAGCGTGGTGGTATAAAATATGTGCCTATTTTTTAAAACTTTAGACACCCTTTATTTGAAAAAAAAAATGTTTAATATTAATATGTACCAGCTTTTGTTCAATAATTATAGTTTAGTGAAGTTTATCTAAAATATTTGTAATTATTTCACTCTAGTGCATTATTTTTATCAAAAATTCAGTGCATGAAAGAGTTAATTATGTATCAATACTTATAGAAACATGCATCATTAGCAATGTAATTATGCATGTTAAGAAAAATTAACTTAATTTGTGTTTTTAAATTGATTCCTATCACAAAATAATGTTTTGTTTTTAATCTCTGTTACGTGACAAAAATTCAATGTTTAACCAACACAGCAAGTAAGAGAAGTTGCTTTAAACATTCTTATTTAAATTGAACATTTGTAAGGGCATCAAAAGTTTCAGAACTAATTTATTTACATTAGAAGAAATTTGTATAAACCTCAGAGGTGAAGCCAATCTATCCTTTGGTTGAACACTATCTCTATAATATCGATTTTAGAAATAATTGGCCCAACTATTGATAGTAAATTATCGAAAAGCTGCGGCGACATTCGAAAAAAATTAAAATAGATTTCTGTGTCTGAGACTGGCATCTCAACTATTAGCATAAATGTTGGCCTTAATCGCTTTAAAAAAAAAAAAAAATACGTCGAACCCGCTATTGTTTTTTTCCCCTCCCTTTTTAATACTAACCAAACTTGCAAAAAATTCTTTTCTCTTGCGATCCATACTTAACAAGTCAGAATTAACTACTTAAGAGTGATTTTCAACTGCTATCTTCAGCGACACCTAATGAGCAGAAATCCACTGCGCGCGTACGAAAACGCTTTGGTGTGAATCGATGGACGAAAATATCTCTGATTTCTACTTTGATCGCGACGGCGAACGCCTTGGTGTGAATGAGCCTTAACTCCGGCGGCTAGCTTAAATAATTTTAATTGGTGGTACATTCTAATTGAGCACGGTTACAATTACATAAAAACAGGAAAAATCTATACAAATACTAAGGGGTTTGCGCGGGCGGACATAGACACATCCTTCCTTCCCCGAGGTGGCAGGCTGAGTGGTTAAGTGTTTGCAATTATTAACAAATATAAAAATTAAATTTATATCTTTAATATTTCACATCCAACACAAAAAACATTTGAATGAATCCAACACAAAAAAAATTTGACAAAGTTTATGATGGGAAATTTACAATGTAATGAAAATTTTTACACAGTTTTAATATATTTTCAGGGAGAAAAAAAATTCACTGGTATCAGTCTTTTATACTATATATTTATCGCCAATAATTGATTTGTCAGAGAAAAACAAATTTCTAATAATCACGTCTGTTTCTGATAAACTCAGAGTAACATTACAAGAAAAACTGTTAAGAACTCTGAACTGCTTAATGAATCTGAAGGAGATATGGAAGGGATGTCAAAATCTACAGAAGAAGATGATAGAGAATAGAATTTTAAACTTATTTAAATAGACTTTATAGAATTATGTATAATTGAACATCCCACATATTTAGAGAAACAAAGAAAGATATAAAAAATTACAATAATACTGCATTGTTTTAATTTCTAAGGAAGTCTGTAATTATTTATAGAAATTTCATATAATTTTATGATCCTACACACACACTGTATGTGAGTTTAATTTCATATTTTAATTATGATTCTGCAAATCATATATTTTAAAATTATTTTTTTAAATCATTATTTTTCAGTAATTCTCAGTGGAAAACACTTCACTATGATTTTTTTTTCAATTAATAAGAATACAAATTGGCATTTCAAGATATTCTTTTAGGGTCCAAAAACAAATGCCATTTTTTTAGCATTATTTGGAAACTTTATGATTTATTTATGTAAAATATAAGAGCATTGTTCATAAGAAATATTAAGTTTTCTCACATCAAATTATCAAACCGAAGGAAAAAACATTTTTTAATACTTTTATGAATTTCAAAGCAAATAAAAAAATTCGACACAAATATATTTCAAAATAATATTAATTTACTCACACCTGCTCGAGAAGTTACAATTATAGTTTAAGAGTTTTCCTGGACTGGAAAGGTTAGAATTGTTCATTTTGATTCCACATTTGCCCTGAGAAAAAATAGAAAAATTATTCAGTTACAAAGCTAAAGGAAAACATTTTTTATATTTTAAGTACAAGTTCAGAAAAAATATGCATAAAACAACTTCATAGAATTTTCTGATGTGCAAAATTCAAAACATCATGAACGTACCAAAATACAAGAAATGGAGTACAAAAAATAAGAATGCAAAATGAGATAAAAATATCAGACATAACCATGATTTTCCTGCATCTATATAAGTATACATTGTAATCAAAAAATGTTTCATATCATTTTCAAATTGTGAGAAACTGATTAAAATGTCATTTCCTACTAGGAAAAGAGATGAATTTTTTAATGAAATTATTAGGAGCTAAATAATTGAAACACATCTATTAACAAAAAATAAAAATATTAGTGTTAAGTATCATGTGTTGACATATTAATTTTAGTAGACAGCCCCTATCATTACATCAAAATCTAGTAAAACCAAAACCAGATTATACAATTAATTTTTTCAGAAAAATGATTGTCAAAATGTTTGAAGAAATTCAACACCCCTCCTGAAATACTGTAATGGTATGCATAATTTTCCAAGAAATACTTTTATAAATCTATTTCCACTTTGCATGTTACTTAAAGTTTATTTTTCCAATTTTTCAAGCAACTTTGATTAAGTAAAGCAACAGTGTTGTGATATGAACTGCATCTTGCTTCAAATGTATCTTGTATTAAATATAACATTTAAAAATGTTTATTATTTTATCAACTTTCTGTTATAATATTAGTTGGAATTTAAAATAAATTATAAAAGAGTCAAGTGAAATACTGTATCACTACCATGTAACTTGTCTAAGGTTAAAAGAAATGGTGGTGTGATAGTTTGGAGTAGATGCCAGAAACTTAATTATGTAGTGCTTGAAAATAGGTGGGAAATAATGTTTTAAAAAGTTTTAAATATTTCACATATTCTTGAAACAGACCTTTAGAAAATTGTTTAATAAAGCTTACATTGTGGGAGTAAAATTATAAGTCAATGATAAAAGTTTTGAATTAATTCTGCTATTCATGATTTCATCTACAACATTTTTTTCCATCAGTGCTATATATGAATACGATTTTACATTAAAAAAGCATATACCAGGTATACCATAAGCCAGGTATACCATCTAATTAAAGGAGAACTATCAGAAATATGTAAAGCTGTGTATTAGGAGAAATATATTTCACAGTATTTGAAACTAAGAGTACTCGCCATGTAGAGGAGTCAAATGCAAGTTAAAAATACAGTGGATAAGTCCTCACATTGGCATGGTGTGGCAGTTTGGAGGGAGGGGATGCCAGCTCAGGTGTAGTCCAAGTCACTTGACTGAGATACAAAATTATGGAGGCCCTTTGGCAATAACCCTCATGTTGCTTTACAGAGTGATGTTGAGTGTAGATTTTTGCGAAACCTTTTCTTAGCGGGTCTTCTCTATGAAAGGAACATGCTGAAAAATTTCAAGTCTGTCGGTCAAACAGTCAAAAGCGGAGCATTCTTACAAAACAATGATTTTTAACCCCTCTCACCTGCTTTAGGGCTTGATTTTCACAAAACCCTTTTTTAGTGGATTTCAACACTAAGGAAGGAACATGCCTGCCAGATTTCAAATTTGCAGGTCTAATAGTTCTTGAGATATCGTGATGAGTCACTTTTCTCCTTTATATATATATCTAGATATACTAATACTTTTTGCCGCCCATCCGGTACAGTGGTTAGTGACTGCTATGCCGTAGGGCCTGAGCAAGAATCCCGAAGAAGGCATGGATGTTTATAAATGTATAGTGCCTTCGCGGCATGGGGGTACTTCAAATAGCCGTTAAGCCGCAAGTTGTGAGGTCGGTGGAAGAGGAAGAGAGGTGGGAGGCCTTTGACCACCTCCAGGATGTTCTCCCACAAAATTTCGGCGGAACTGAGCCAAATCGTGCTGTCACCTGAATGGCGCTCAAAGATACGGCTAACGACAGGCTTACAACTAGCCCACGATGAATTTCGTGGACCTTGATCAAATGTTACTGTAGATCAGGTGGCATAAATAACAACTAACATTTTTGGATTATTCTAGTATGCCTATTAAGTAGGAAATAACCTTATTAATTTCTTTATATAACTTTTGTTTTTTTATTCAATTCCTACTATTAGTTCACACTTTCCCTATATGCATTTATCTTGTTCAAGTTTTCAATCATTGATAAAATACTTTTTATTCATCCACTCAATTCACAAATACATTTTTTAAACTTGTAGTGGATGACACTTAACGTAAAAAGTTTTTTAAAAGATAAATTCATTAATTATTTTTGATAAATGAATAAATAATAACAAACAAAAATAATAGTCAAACACCATACACAAGAAGGAAAATCACTCATTGTGTCCCGGTAGTGCAATGGATAGTGCGTTGGACTTTTAATACAAAGGTATGGCCTAATTTTTGAGAATGCGATTTCTTTTAAACATACTATTTTATTGGAATAATTTAGTAACAAGCAAAAATTTTTGTCCAACACCATATATGAAAAGGAAAATGTAAAATTGCAAGGAAAGTCACTTTCTATTTAGCCACTTAAAACTATGTCATATGTATAGACATATTTATATTATATAATTGTAATTATTTTATAAAAAGTAACTAAAATAAAACTTTTTTCTTTGTTGAACTAAGTAGAAATTGACTTAAAGTTTTTTTATATTAATTGTTCTTGTTTATTTGTGTTGAGTGTGTATAGCCTATTATAGTTGTTACTTTTCATGTTTGTGTACTTATTTATCGTTCTTAGTTAACTTATTTTAACTAGTAGTATACTTACTCTTAATAAGTATATACTTTAATATAGCTATTAGTATTGTTACTTGACAATTTCTGAAGTGAACTACAAATTATTTCCAGTTCTAATAAAATATTATTTTAATTCCTGCTACGCATATATAAATATTTGTTTATGTCCCAATTTATAATTCATTTTTTTAAATACAACATAAAACCTTTTTAATAATATTGTTATTTATCAGGAGTTGGTTCTAAAAGATTAAATGTTAAGGTAACTATATATATTAATTAAAGTTTTAAGTAGCTTTCTTAAACAATTGGAAGAAAAATATTGTATTAATTCTAAATATATATATTGTTTACAATAATATATTCATAAATCTCATTTTTTAAACAACATTGGATTTGAATTTGGATTATTTCTTTATTTCAACAAAAATATATCATTAAGTTTTAGAGTTTTTATTTATTTGTTTTATGGCTTTTATTAAATTTTCTATTTCAAAACAGATCATGGTTAGGTAATTATTGCTATTTATTATTAAATCATTAATGGATTTCAACACATTAAAAATAAAAGCAATAACATTTATTCTATGAGGTAGTAATGATTCTAAGTAATTTATAAAAGATGTGCAAATTAAGGAAATTTTCCTTAGATTTTTTACCTTTACCAAATTGATTTATAAAAAAACAATGTTACTCTTTTAATATTATTATTTGGGTAATTTCCATTAAAAAAAAAAGAAATAATTTTTATATAAATTCAGTTTAATTATTCTTTGTTATACTGAACTCAGTGGTGTAACAGCCCTTGAAGACCAAGGCCTACCTTAGTTTATGTGACCTTAGGCGCTGGGGTGCATGTGCAGATGTTTCGATCAAGTGGTCAGTCAGACATGGAACCCCGGTGTTCAGTTCCCAAGCAAGTTTGGTATTCATTTATCGACTCACTGAAGGGATGAAAGGCCAAATCGAGCTTGCCCAGCCCGGAATTTGAACCCCAGATCTGTGGCGTGATGCACTACCACTCATCCACTGGGCTTCATTCTGTGTTATAAATGTATTTTCTTTTCTAGTTGAGTTACAAAAAATTATGTATTATTCTAAATATAATAGTATGATTTACCATTACTACAAATTGTTTTGTTTGAAATTTTTTTAGATATTACTTTTTCTGAAAGGTAGAATATATTCTTTCATTATTATTATATATATAAATTAAAGAAACAAATCCCATATTGAGAAATAGGTTTTTAATAAACCATAAAATGTAAGTAGGGCAGTGATTCTTATAACCACTTTGCCGCCAAATTTTCTGGAAATTATTCACGATATTCAGAGAAAAATTTTTTTAAATATCGAGAACTGAATCATTTGGTTGTTTAATAGAAATAAACTATTCATAAAATTATTATTGATTAGTAGAGGGAGAGAGTTATTTATTACTTCACAAATTTAGATAAAAAAATTTGATTGGGTTCATAATATCCATTAGAGATAGTGGATACATCTGTTTATGAATTAACTCTTAATGAAGAGGAAAAACTAATTTCACTCTGCAATAACCGAGATTTAATTTCAAAACATTTGAAAGAATAAATTAATTCATTTTGAATTAAAATTAAAGGCAATTATCCCATAATATACAAAAATGCTTTAAAAATATTGCTACAAATTTCTACACTTATTTGTGCGATTCAGATTTTAGCATTTTAACAACGATAAAAAAATGAAAAAAAAGATCAAGACTTTTAAATATTAGATGACAAAATGAGAATGGTATTCTCATTTTTACGACCAAATATAAACGAAATATTCAAAATTATGAAGCTCAAATTTCACATTAAATAAATTGCTGAAGAAAAAATTTTTTGTCTTTGTCACACATATTATTTTATTTTACATTGAAAATTATAATCAAACTATTTCACATAGTGTATTATGGATAAGTAATTTTTTTAAAACTTATTTTATTGTTAGTGTACCACCAATTTTGAAATTGTTAATAGTGCACCGCAAAAGAAAAAAAAAGGTTGAGAATCACTCTGTAATAAGTGAACAAGTTGAGAAAATTCTTGCTTGATAGCCAATTCAAAATAACAATTAGTTATTTTAATATACACCATTTAGTGACATTTCATTCTAACATTACATGAATATACTATAAGTAAATAATATGTGAATTTTAATTTACATTAGGAAATTCATGAAAATTTATTTGAATTTTATTACAATCTCATGTAATTGGAAGCATCCTGTTATACTTGGAGCATAGAGTTTAATGTTTTCTGGAGTCACATATATACAGTAGCATTTTGTTTTCTCTTTACAGAATACACTTTATATGATCTAATCTAACAGAAAGGCATGATAGAGGCTCAACCTACAGTGATCCATTATCCTACGGCATACAATTCTTTCTTGTACAACTCGAAATCCTTATTTGAAAAGTACGAGTCTCAATTTCTTGCTGCATCTATTTTACAATTCAAGCAAATGGCAAATATCATGAACTGATCAATTATGTCTACCACACGAGACTTATAAACCCTCTTGTTTTTAAAACTCGACAATTTTAATTTAAAATCACACAAAAGATAAATAAAGATGGATATAAGGCATGACAATAAATAATTATTTCACACTAAATTCATATTAAATAGAAATTGTAAATAATAAAGAATTAAATAGCAATTTAGTATATAAAACAATACAAAGAACAATTAATGATAAAATACAATCTGAATAATAATAAAATATAATTTATTTTCTAAAAGTACAATTCTATCTAAACATAATCAAATTTATTATCCAATGCAATTTTTCATGTTGTGTTTAACCACATTGCAGTATCTTATTACAAAACTCAAATTTTACATTTTGTGTTTGAAAATTTAACTCAATCATATGCACAAGTCTAAAGATGTCTAATTTTTAATAGTTTGTATTACAATATCAATTCCTTTATAAATGAATTACAATGAACAATTATATAATTTCCTCAGAGAAGAAATTTAATTCTACCACAAAACAAGAGAATATTTATTATGAACTGCAAGAATATTGTAATAAAAAATTGAGAACAGATCTAATAGCATCTAAATAATTAGTAAAATTTTGTCATGGAAAGTTTTTCAGCAATCATAACATCAATGTCCTTAAGACAATAAATAAAACAAACACATGGTTTTTGACAATTACCAGTACCATTTGATTAAGTGCTTTTATTTACAGTTCACATACTATTTTAAAAACAGCAATATATTTGTAACATAATTATAGCCCAAGGGGGGGGGGAGAAAATTCTATTCAAAATTAATTTCAGATATGAAGACTAAAAATACATTCATTTAAAAATAGTTGGTGTATCTCTGTACTGTTGTTTAAAGTCAAAAATAATTCTAAAAATCTCCTGCTCTTCTTGAAAAATGCATGCTGGATGATACCAATCTTCTAAATTTGGCATGGGATTACCTAACTTAAAAGCTGGATTTTTAAAGAAGCATTGAAAATTCTTTAAAGATATATTCCACCATCATATGAATTTGGCTGTTGAGGACAACGCATCGCAAATATTTTCATCGACTTAAAAGATTTCTCCACTCCTTTTTTCTCTTATAGTCTACTTCTAGATAGTCCTCTCACTACTACCCTGTCTTTTCAGCTCGAATTCGGCTATATACAGAATCAAATCACAAATACAAGGTATTCCCTGTCTCTCTGATCCATCAGAATTAGAATCACTTGCAGAATTCTCTACCATGCTTTCTGAAGACTGTCTACCACCTTCCTTATAAGCCTTTGCATTTTCATGGTTCATTTTTATCTAGTTCATTTGCCATATTTTCACTATTCATTTTCAGATTCCTTCACAATATTTGAAAAGTCTGTTACATTGCTTGGAAAACAAACAATCACCAAATACCAATGGCAACGAACATTCACTGGAATGACAATATAATCTTTTGAAAACAGATCTACG
>BMAO01010138.1:0-26725 GCA_019973975.1 Trichonephila clavata
CTATGTTAAAAATCATACGGCCAATTATTTACAAATTACTAGAGCATTTCTAAATTTTTTTTATTTAAGTCTTTAAAATACAAAGCATATGTTTTTTAAAAAAAGTGGTCAGAATTTTTACAAGATTTTCCTGCCGTAAATTTATATCCTTTCCAATTTAAAAAGAGTTTATCCATAGAAATGTATCTAATTATAAACTGATTTTATTTCTAAGCATGACCTGTGCCCACTCTCAGACTACAATTTTTCGAGTTCTTAAAAGAGCTTTTATTAATTTTAATTTAATTTTTTAGCTATTTAATGATTTTTCTATTTATTATTATTTTCTAAATTCAATAACTTTTTTACAATGGGCATTGGTAGAAATTTTTACAGTCATCTAAAATCCCTGAAAGGAGATTAGAGTCCGACAGGACTTGGTGCTCCAAGCAACATTTGCCAACGATAAGCATACCCTAAAATTTTAAAACACATTTTAACTTTATGAAACACACTTTTTAAATAAATGGACATCATACTTGAATTCCTGTTTAATTTAATTTCAAGTCAACCCCCCCCCCCTATTTTTAGACAGTCATGAAATCGTGATTCTTACTGATTATTAAGGGGGGGGGAGAAACGAGTGAATAATAATCTTATTTCTTCTGTTTCGTAAATCTTCAAAACATACACATACTTTGAAAATAGTTTATTTGTTCTTCAATATTTATTGTATTACTTCTATTTTTTATTCCATGTTCATTTTAATAGATTCTGAAATTTAAAAAAAACTACTTTTGAATCAAAGATAATATTGAATCCCCTAGTGTAGATCCATTACTTCTCATTCAATGTTAAATGCAGTTAATTGTGCCAATTCTAGTTCATAATGAAGTAAAAAAATTTAATCATGCAAAGTGAGTAAAAAAATCTGGTAAAGCTATTAATATCGCAAAATGTGTGATGACACAGATAATTTCTATCAAATTTCAACTATAACATTTTTTTTGTTGAAATAAAAGAAAATTTGATCTCATAAATAATTGCATTATACATTCACATGTATATATACATGTATAAAAACAAACTTTTTAAAGAAGCATGCAGTAACCAAATATCATCACACCTATAACGTATATGAAACTGGAACTCTGGTAAAACATAAATTTTTTACAAATTTGGTAAACTTTTGCAAAAATTACATATTTTTGAAACATTTTATACAACTGATAACATATACGAGTACATTTGTTATTTTGATAAATAATTTTGAAATGAGACAATCTAAAATATAGTTTACAATTAGAATATAATACATTGTTGACACATTGTGATATTGGTTGCTATATAAATAACACGGAAACATTGGATTCGTAGATATGTGTTGCCTCAATTTCAATAGTATGCGACTGCATTAAATTTGATAAAACACCATTTTCAATAGTTTGACCGAAAAAACCGAAGTTTATTTTGCTTATTCACACAATTTTCATATTATTCTATCTCTGTATTCTAATGATGGATTATATCTACTAGAAAACTGTATCATTGGCCGAGATTTATTTTTGTGGTAATTTTAGTTAAGAAAGAAAAAATTAAGCATTATGTAACAAAATTTGTTTAAAACGTATAGAAAATGCATTTGATATAACATGACCACGATAAACCCTGGTTCTCCATATTAATTAGTTGTAATCGTAAGGGTATATCAGGATATAGATTCATAATAAAATAATTTCTCGTCGGGAAAATTGGCTCAGTTCAAACTTCACAAGAAAAAAAGTAAAAGCTAATCTTTCGTTATAGCCTGTGTGACGTATAGTCAATGACACTAGGAATAATCAAAGAGCTCCCTTCTCTCTCCTCTGATCTTTCGTAGAAATATAGAGGCTGTAATGATTGCCGACACACAGCTGTGCGTATGGACATTGTCTTGAACATCGCCCCGGCAACCTTTAACACTACAAGGAACACTCCCTATTCTGCCCACATACCGGATGTAACCCGAGCCGTGTGCGATGTTTCCAAACACTAGAGAGGGTAGGAGAAAGAAACCCCCTTGAGCGAAAGGGGATGCCAAAAAACTTATCTCTCAAAACAACAGAATTTGGGACTCTAATAATCTTATTACTAAATTAACTTAAAATGTAAATTTGCAAATAATAGCCTGATGTATTAAACTTAACATTTAAATTATTCAATATCACTCTACCGTAAAAGAGATGACATCTTGCTTCGCTTTGCTTCTAAGGAGTGGGGGGGGGGGACATAACAAGACGAACAAAGCATTCGTGAGGACATTCCGACACTGCACTCATTTACTTCCACTTGATAATCTTTATTTCCTTAAAAATAGTTAAGAAAAATTTAAATTTCAGTTTTAAAGCTCATGGATATCAATCCTAATTAGTGAAAGTCTAAAATATACGATTTTTAATTTTTTATATCTGCAATACTTATGAGTGTTTTTATGATTACATTATTAAATCAGCTGATATACCAGCATTTCATTTTTTAATCGATACTATTTCTTTACTCAAACGTGAATGAGATTTTAAGCGCTATTTTTAACAAATTAGCTTATTTTTATATACATAAGGAATTGAGCAATATAATATGATCATGAAGTGTACATTGAAAAATTATTTAAAATAAACAACAAGTGTTTTTATAAGTTGTAGTAATATTTTTTGGGGGGATAGGTGGGGGGAGTTTGCACGGAACTAGTGATTTCTAACATGTGTGTGTGCAACAAAGCATGTTTGTTTGTTTTTGCTTGGATTATTTCGAATGCGACAATTATTTCTTGGTTAAGTCATTTTAATGTTGCCTAACTAGAAAACAAAAAATACTCACAATAAGTTTCAGGCTTATAAAAGTTAAAATTTGTTTAAAAATGCAAAAATTCCTTTATATGATAAAAAAAAGATAAATTATAACTAATAATATACACTTATTCTAAAGATTCTTAAGGCTGTAAAAAACATTTGCCACTTTGTAATAGAAAAGGGTAAAATTAAGAGAAAAGTTTGAAATAAGTATTAACATTAATTCTGATGCTATAAAATGTAATAAAAACTTTAAATATATATTTATAGTTTTTTTCGATGACATTTCAGATTTTGAACAAATGTTAGTTTTCAAACTCGCGTTAGATCTCACTTAATGTAAAACATTTTTAAAATGTTACGATGTTAATAAAAATTATAAGCAGATAAAAATATATTATTTTAGGAATAATATTTTTTTGATTATATACAAAATATAAATGATCAAATTAGAGAGAATATTAACGTCGCACTGATTAGCAACACGAGGGCTTTTGACGATGGTCCGCGTAATTTTGAACCATGGTCAAGTGACGCGGACGACACCTGAGCTAGCACCCCCTCTCTCCTACCACACCAACGTGGGATGTTTGAGCTCTCGACAGATTTAACGTCCATTGCTCTCCTACACGGAGGGTCTTTAGTGGTACTAGGATCGAACTCATGACACGCTAGCCATGATCCGATACCTAGACCACTCGGCCACCGCGGCCATGATCAAATTAGAAAAAGCATTTGAAAGTAAAGAATTTAATGTACAAAGAGCATATTAAGGAAGAAATGTTTTTTTCCCCTTTAGTATGGGCAAATGATTATAATGAAAACAAATACTATCAATAGCGCACACAAAATTTTTTCAAGGGGACAGTCCACGGTCGAAAGTTTCCCAACTCGTATCATACATCAAGACGACACCAATTGATTCTTCTGATTTTGTTAACAAAAAGCAGTAAAAAATAAATTATTTAACTAATAATTAGCATTAATTAATAGAATAAATTGTTAATTACAAGTACTTAATTAAATTTTACGTTATATATATACATAGGATTATCATCAATCGAAAAAAATCTCAAGGGCTTTGGGGAGTGTCCAGACCCCCAGGACCCTTGTGTGCGTCACTGAATACTATTATTGTACAACATATTATTAGCTTTATGGTGATATTCTAAAACCGTTCATAGAATTGCACACACACAAACAGTTGAATACCTCTAATAACTGAGAGAGAGTGAATATATTAACGTCAACCCTCCCCTCCCTATTCAGCTACAAGAGGATTTTTGGCGTCGGACCTAATAATTTTGAACCATGCCCAAAGGATGAGGACGACACCTTACCTGGCACCCCTTTGTCTTAATTTCCCTCCCACACCAATGGGAGGACGTTTGAGCCTCGACACATTTAACGTGCATCAGCCCCCCTACAAGGAGGCCGATAACTGGAGGATAAATATCATAATATTCTTTTGTTTTATGAATCATTTTTCAACTATGATCATGTTTAGTTTCTATACAGGTTGAGAAAACTACCAAATTTTCAATAAATATAGTTCCTTCTTTAAAATTGGATTCCCAAGGTTATTAATTTTCAAATTTTTTCATATTTACAAAATAAATCTTTACCTAATATATTCTTAGACTAATATAAAATTATTCATTAAGTTAATTTTTTTTTCTTTTTAGAATCATTTATAGTCTTTGAGTGTTTTGTTCTATATATTTGTTTAATCGGTCTTTCCGTTTAAACTCTAAAACACTGGATGTACTTTTATAACTTAATTCCTATTTTCTAATACTGTTTTAAATTTTTATAATGAATAATATTTATGATATATGTATAATTTTATTAATGATTTACTTTGTTCAGATATACTTTTAGAAACTAATGAACTTGCTTTAGGAACTATTCGAATGGGAATCATAATTTTTTGGATATTTTAAAAAAACTTCTAATATGTATTTCGTTATAGAATTATCTGGTATTTTAGTTACATTTTCTACACATTTTTTCAATGATTTAAAACCAAAATATGGTAATTATTCAGAAATAGCCCAAACATATAAACTATTAGCATCTAAATACATTAAGTAGATGGATTCCATATTTTTATCAGTATTTTTCATCTTCTATTTATTACTTGATTTTTATATCTCTTATAACATTGAGGTGTATGCACGCTAATTTCTTTTTAAAATCCCATCTTGATTATTTATAACTCTATTTCAGTTTTTTTTTTTACATGGTATCTCAAAAAAAAATCCAGGACCTGTAAAATATCAAGCAGGACTTAATTCCTTAATTTTCATATATTTCATCTCTGAAATGTTCAAAAATGAAGTGAAATTAATTTTCAATTTAACCTTCATTTTTTTCCTTACTAGTTCCTACAAGTGTCATTTTATAGAGTTGTGATATGAAATGTTATAACTTTTTAAATAATTCAGTTATAATACGTCCAAATGTATTCTTATAACAGAAATATTCTTACACATTCCTTGTTTTAAGTCAATGAATATCTTATCTTTAAATAAATTTCAGTGTGTTACTTGATCATTTCGGCTCCTTATGCGAAGTTTTCCTTTTTCCAAATACTCCTTTTTAAAACTTGAGTTACTTCTCTCATTAATCCTTAATGGATTAACCTAAGCTATTGAACATGTTTATTATCGTCAGTATTCAGTTGATATTAGTATTATTCAATTTTTATACTTGCATATGAATTAAAATTTTATCATGTTGTTACGAAGTTTAAATTTTCCCCTTTCGAGTATGAAAATGATTTTAAAAATTTCTTTTTTCTGATATTTAAATTTAGATAGATATGTTTATAAATTGTGTGCTTTGATAAAAATAAACTGACGTCAGAGGTCACTGAAGTTTCATTTTCTTAAAATCTAAAACCCCCAAGCTGACCGAGAAAAAGTGCAATGTTTACTCAATCGTTTGTAGATGTATGAACTGTGTTTGCGCAATCCCAATTACGCCGCCTGAACTGCGCATGCCCTGCAATTCCGATGCGAATGTAAAAAGAAGTTATGAGTTAAAAATAAACGCCAGTCCACAAGAAACTGTTTTGTGATTGTTGCATGAGTATCGACTAAGAGAGAACCATAAGTATTGACAGTGTTTGCAGCAATAAGCGTATTGTGCTAGAGATTCTTGAGTCTACTGCTTAAGTGTTGGAGTTATCAATACATACTAAATTAAAAAGTTATTTAATAAAAAATATCAAACTTCAAGAACAGAGTAGGAAAAGATGAATTAAAGATGAAAATCGTAATTTTTTTTAAAATGAAAACTGCAATATGTTTAAAATTACGAGGCCACGAACCTCGTAATTTTGAATCATGGTCAAGTGACGAGGACGAGACCTGAGCTGGCACCTCCCTCTCCTAACTTCCATACCACACCAACAGGAGGACGTTTGAGCCTCGATATATTTAACCTGTATCGGTCCCCTCTGCGTTACGGATCTTCAGCGGTACAAGTGTCGAATTCATTATTTGAGTCCGTTACCTTGACCACTAGGCTACCGCGGCCACCTAAATTTGTTGAAGACAATACAACTGCAGTAAAAACTATATATTGTCACTTTTAATCTCAAGCACAGATCGAAACCCTTTACTGAAGAAGAATGCATTAGTGAATGCTTAACTAAAGCGAAAGAATTACCGTATATACTCGAATTTAAATCCCACTTTTTTCGCAATGTTAATGCTGCTGAAAATCGGGTGTGGTTTAGAATCGAAGGGAAAGAAATTTGTTGAAGGGGTATTTGGAGCAATTACGGGGTCCCGTAAGTAATTAAAAGTTTGTAATACTGATAAAAAAAACAATTCGCTTATTAGTTCTCCTTTAAAATTTATTTTAATTTTGTAAAATTTGATATCGATAAAAATTTTATACTATTTTTCATTTTTCACAATAACTTGTTGAGAATTTGGGGTGCGGCTTAGTTTCGAATAAATACGATATGCCCAGTACAAGTAAAAATTTTTAAGTGTAATTTAAGTTGAAATTCTGTAGCCAGCATAGGTGATGAAATAATCGAGAATTATAGTCGGGTCAAGTTATGTGTTATGCGTAATACATTATTTTGATGCACTTTTGGAAATCTTCATGAAGTGTAAGTTATCCTTGGAAAGTGGCCGCGGTAGCCGAGTGGTTTAGGCATCGGATCGTGGCTAGCATGTCAAGAGTTCGAGCCCAGTACCACTGAAGGCCCGCCGTGTAGGAGAGCGATGCACGTAAAATCTGTCGAGAGCTCAAACGTCCTCCCGTTGGTGTGATGTGGTAGTTAGGAGAGGGGGATGCCGGCTCAGGTGTCGTCCGTGTCTCTTGACCATGGTTCAAAATTACGCGGATCGTCCTCAAAAGCCCTCGTGTAGCTGAACAGTGAGACGTTAATATTCACTCACTCACTGTCCTTGAAAAAGTGGGTTTGTCTTGAAACTGATGGAGCACTTACCATGACCAGTATTATTAAAGGAGTTTCCAGATTAAAAGAAACAAGCAAAAACAACATCGTAATAGTAATTTTGATCATTTGCATTGTATTATTTCATAGCAAGTACTGTACTTGGAAAAACTGGACATGTTTTAAAATAGTTAGTAAAATTGTAAACTATATTCGAGCATGTAGAATTTGGCATCGACAATTTGCTTCATTTCTGGATGATGTAGAATGTGAATTTATAGGTCAAATATATTACATATGAGCTCAATGGATTTTGATTCATAAAATGTTAAAACGATTTTTTAAGTTGCGGGATGAAATCATTTTCTTGGAAATAAAAATTATGAAAGTGCTGAATTAAAAGATGAACATTGGGTAAAGCACCTGACTTTCTCAGTTGATCTTACAAGTCAACTTAACTTTAAACTTCAAGTCAAAAATATTTTTGCTACAATGCTATTTGATAATATTAACGCTTTTAAACAAAAAATTTTACAAACAGAAAGAGAAAACTTGCCTCGCTTTGAAAGCTTTAAAAAAATATATTTATTAATTCCCTTAAATTAAAATTTACAGAATAGTCTCACCAAATTAAATTGTTAGAAATGGAATTCGATCGAATGTTTTCTGATTTTAAAAATTTTGAATTACTATTCCGTTTCTTAACTTCGCCTCTATCTATCGATATATTATAATTGTTGAGGAAAAGTTATAAATGGAATTAATTGAAATCTATTGTGATTCTTTGCTGAAACAAAAATGTTTTGAAGTGGGAACTCTAGATGCTTATACATATTTTCATATATGTAGATTGGTTTCTTAAAATGTTATTTTAAGATACCGCGTATAGTGGCTAAGTTCGGAAGCACTTATTTATGCAAGCAACCATTTTCTTTAACAAAAAATAACAGAAATTCAGAAAGATCTAGGTTAAATGATCTAGACCTTTCAGATGATCAATATTTATCAACATTTTTTTAAAAATTACATGAGTTCAATATGTTTAACCAAATTTGTTGACTTGCTTTGAGAAAATAAGAACAATATTAACATTAAATTGTATTTTGTACTAGCTGACCCGACAGACTTCGTCCTGTCAAAAAGATTTGTAATGTGGCAGTTTTTGTGCCTACGTATTTTAAAAAATTCTCCTGAACAGAACCGTCACCCTGGTGATAGGGCGTTGTGATTAAAAAATAATTAAATAAAACATATATAAGGATTTAAAAGTAAGTAATCGCTTTATTATTAATCATGTGAATCATAATTATTATTATTATCATTGTAGTGCTTTGTGATATACGCTGTTTTTTGTTTGATTACCTGGCGCATAGACAAACAAATCTGATGGTTTTCCAACACGGGAACAGGCAACATACAATTGACCATGTGAGAAACATGGGTTTTCTAGATTAATACCACAAACACTTAATGATTGCCCCTGGGACTTGTTTATAGTCATAGCAAAAGTAAGCCGCACTGGAAACTGTAGTCGTTTAAACTCAAATGGCACATCAGTCGGAATCATTGGGATGGCGCGGTATGAGAACATCTTCTCTTTTATACTTTCCTTTGAGTATAGTTGCTTCTATCACATTGTTTAGTAATTTTTTTATCGCTAACCGTGTACCGTTGCAAAGACGCGGTTGGTTGATATTTCGCAACATTATAACCACCGATCCAACCTTTAATTGAAGATTGTGAGGTGGCAATCCTGGCAAATCCAGCGAGTTTAAAAATTCCGGTGGATAGTTTTGACTATATCATCTTGATTAGTAGCCGAATCAACTGATTTATATATCCTCGATTCGCCTGTAATTTGTTCTTGAATTTTGAAATTTAATTCATTTACATCTATGTTTTTTGCAGCCAGTATAGCTCGTTCGCTCAACCAATCATGGTTTCTGTAATTTTGAGAAACATCTGGAAACACCTTCTGAATAAGTTCATCTTTTGATCGAGTTAACTGACAAAAACTTTGAGGAAAGTTAATGCAGCCAGTCAACATGTCTATAGGAAATTTGCCATTACCAATGTCAATGAGTTGTTTAGAGAATATGTTTCCAGATTGGTCATTTTGCAACTCGACACGCATATTCTTGCTTAAATGAAGTACTTTGACATGTTTCCACAAATTGGAGGACTTTAGACATGCATTGAGTTCATCAGCTGGCGTTGATCGTGGAATCACTGGCAATGTTTGACGAAAATCTCCTGCTAATAAAATCATTGCACCACCAAATCGGTTATTATTGCTCCGTAGATCTTTTAAGGTTCTGTCTAAAGCCTCCAAAGATTTTTTATGTGCCATCGTGCATTCATCCCAAACAATCAATTTGCATTGCTGCAAAACCTTTGCCATTGCAGAGTTCTTCGAAACGTTGCAGGTTGGAGTTTCATTGCTTTGCATATTTAATGGCAATTTTAGTGCTGAATGGGCTGTTCGACCACCTTCAAGCAAAGTTGCTGCGATTCCCGACGAAGCGAGTGCAAGTGCAATTTTATTTTGTGAGCGAATTGTTGCTAATATTAATGAAATCAAAAAAGTTTTTCCTGTACCACCAGGTGCATCTAAGAAGTAAATCCCTCCAGTTTCATCATTTGTTACTTTCATAAGAGTTTCAAATACATACTTCTGTTGTTCATTTAACAGTGGAAGATTTGTTTGAATTAATTCTTTCAAAGTGTTGAGATCATACAGTCTTTCTCGATGCAACTCTTGGTTAAAAGCGTCATGCATTGGACGATTGGGCGCGGTCAGGCCTAATTGAATTAATAGTTTGTTTGACATTATCAAGCACATGTCCTCAATTGAAATTAATGCTTCATTGTAAATTTCTTCACTTATTTGTATATTTGGATTTCCCATTCTATTCCGTATTTGATACAAAATATCATCACACATATAATCTTTGTACTTGATCCACAAATCAATTGGGTTTGATGGGAAGCATGTAGATATGATTATAGAAAACAATGTTCGTATTTGATGAGCGTGTGATGATATTACAGCATCATTGAGAGTTTGATCCCAATGAGCGTCATTTTCAAGCAATTGCAAACGTTGACAGGCTTCTCTGTAGGATCCACACAATTCACCATCAACAGTTCGTAACTGTTGGAATGATGTTGGGCCACGTACATTGACTAATAGCAGTCGTAAATAAAAACATTCATCATTGCTTGGATGTACTGAATAAATCCGGCCAATCGCATCGGTGGAATATATATCTGTATATCCTGGAACTGGTTTTCCTTGTTTCCGTCGTATAAATCTCCTTGAGGATTGATTCCAGGTATAATATTTTGGCATTTCAGAATATAGCAATGTTTGTGCGAAATCATCGTTTTGGCATGTCTCAAAAAAACTGGTTAATGTAGTAGATGGTGGCTGAGCAGCTCTTTGTACTGCGTTCTGTGCTGTAAAATACACTCTTTGTCCATTTTCTAAATGCACAGCTAAGTGAACAACAGAAGGGTGTCTCTCATGAATAGGAAAAGAAAATATTCGCCAAACTGCTTCATTACTACTGACATAGCGGCCCATTTGGTATTGGGTAACTTCATCATTGGAATTCTCTGCACCAATTCCAATCACAGCCATATCACTCCCTTTGGTTACATATTTGCAAATGTATTTAATAGATTTCACTGAATGGCAAGATTCAACGTTGATGTGTGCTTTGAATGTCTTTGATAAAATGGGTGAATATGGAACAATCCAACGATTATCTATTTCAATATCTTTTTGATTTAATTTGACAATTGTTGATTTTCCATTGTCTGCTGTCGATCTGCGACGATACAATGGATAACCGTCATTACCAGTAATTG
This sequence comes from Trichonephila clavata, assembly GCA_019973975.1. NCBI lineage: Eukaryota > Metazoa > Arthropoda > Arachnida > Araneae > Nephilidae > Trichonephila > Trichonephila clavata. The sequence goes on from BMAO01010138.1 coordinate 11,101, forward strand.
TTTCCGATATTAATGTCCCTGGATATTGTTTTGAACATTTACCATCCATCATACACGGTGAATTTTGATTAAGAGTTCCACAGGGACCATGTATCATGTTTTTGATAACTACCTCATGCAATCCAGGATCTACTTGTACATTAGGGATTTCAGCTGATATCACTGCATCAACTTCATTTGGCCTTATCTTTTCAACCAACTAAATCAAAATGTGTGCATGTGGCAATCCTCGTTTCTGCCACTCCACAGAATACATCCAGCAGCGTGTCTCACCAAACACATAATGTTTTACGATGAAATCCATTAAAGATTTCAACTTTTGTCTAAAGACTGGCTGTAATATCATGACGATCAATGGGTGATTGCCCAGGGAATAACTCCTGCTTGATTTCTATCCATTGCGGATTGCATGTAAATGTGATGAACAAATCTGCTGTACCATAATGACGAACATACGACATGGCATCTTGAGCATATTCGTGCATATGCCGAGGGCTTCCGATGTATGTTGCTGGAAGAATAGTCATCCGACCGACATTCTGTGCATTTCCATCAGTATTAATCGCATCTCGAAGGTGAATATACTCTTCAGATCGGAGTTTGGTTTGATTCAACCTGATGAATGTTAATCTCTCCGTTTCAATTTTAACATACATGTCAACAACATATTTGTGATATAATCGCCGACATTTTAATATGTGATTATCTTCATTTTCCCGAATCATTAGGCGGTATGAATAATAGTTCATTGAACTGACTTTTTTGTTGGTTTCAGAACCTGTAAATAGATTTTGTTTTAATAACATTCAAATATAAAATTAAAATACATAATATAGTGACTGAGATATTATCGCCATAGCTAAACTAATATTTTAGTTACCTGTAATGGGATTTATCATTTTTATTGAGAAATCGTAGCCATCTTCACCTTGCCAAAATATAATGGGATATTGCAGTGCATCATATGAGCGGTGTGTTTCCTTTATACGTTGTAATTGATCATTCCGACGATGTAAAACAATATCACGGGATTCCAAGTTTTCTCCAACTACAACGATAGCAACTTCATCAATAGTTGGTACATTAAAACGTCTTGTATGTTGACCTGCAGGTGTTTTATCAGCTCTGATTACAATTTTGTGATTATCGGATGGCATCAGATCCAGTGCAGTTTTAAACAATATAATCAATTGATTGTGTTGATGAAATAAAGTTTGTAATTGTTCTACAATAGACCTCTTTACTAAATTGTTATGTGCACAACGCAGATCAATTTCTTGTGGTGAATTGCCCATAAAATAAATTTGCAGGAATTTGTTGTCGCTATCTGACACTGGTAACAGTGAACCTGCTCTGTGATATATTTGCCCTTGTATCTGTAAATTAAAAAAAAATATTATGGTGGGGTATAAATTAATGGATTGTCAATGATCAAACTTGAGTAATATTTGATCTTAAAAAGTATATATTTAGTTTTAACTAATATCTATCAAATATAAAATATAATAAAAGTGTCACTGAAACTGAATCACCATATAATATGATGACTAAGTGATATATTTCGTAATGATTAAGAAATTGAAGATTAGTGACACATCTTAACTTTGGTGACAGAAAATTTTGTTCGCTAAAATAATTATGAGTAACTGCTATAATACATACCTTGAAAGTTGGCATAAAATTTTCCCGAACTACATTTGTTGCCCCAAATGAGGTCATTTGAAAGAAATTGTTATATTGTTGGATATGTGTCAAAAAGTGTATAGAATCTGATCCTATTCCTGAAACCAATGAGTACAATGGTTCTGGAGGTGGATCCAATGGTATCAATTTCACTTTACCATTTGCGCAACACAGTCCATTGGCTTCGTTTTTGTATTTTAATGCCTTACAGTGTGAGCAAACCGAGTTCATAGAACCAATAACAACACATTGGTAGTTACTGTAGTCAATTGACACATCGTAACTGAAAGCAGCTCGATTCAAACTTGCGCGATTATTAGTTGAATGTCGCGCTCGCGCTTCACGCGTTTGTGATATCCGAATTCTTTCACGTTCATTTCCGTCGTCACGTTCTTGTGCAGTACGATTAGATCGGTAATTAGCTTGGTTTGTAGCATTTCTGGTTCTTCTACCTAAATTGCTTCGTCTTATAGGAGGCATATCAAATATAAATTATTTTTTCACTAAACACGAACTAAACAAACACTAACTAACTAAACACTCTGCACAAAACACGATATACGAATTTGTTTCGTGTATCAGTTGACAAAAGCAAACTCAGTAGATTAGGTAACAGACAAATTTTTTTTTTTTAAATTTAATATGACTTGAAGTCAAATCCTTTAAGCCGTACGAATTGTTTTATTTATTTAAAATTTGGATATTAAAAATAATAAAACACTGTTGGTAACGCGATTTTTGTTTGACTGATGTAATGACGTGGAAACTGATGCATTTTATCTCGCGTGCCGAAACTAATACAAAAGAAACGAAAGTTTCGGAACGCGACATTAAACTCCTCCAACTATGTATTCTGTGCTCCAACGCACACACGCACATTGTTTTGATAGATATGATCTTTGACGTTAGGAACACACCTACATTGCTTAGACAACAGTGAGTGCTTGTAATTTAATATGAACTTTATACCATAGCAATAAAGCTCAAATTGACTACGTTTTAGTTACAAAACGTTTGTATGGGAAAAAGAAAAGGGCTATTTTTAGGGTTTTTCCAGCAATTATTATAATTTTTCTCGCCGTATAAACCATCCTTGAACTTCAACGAACATTTTTAAAAAAAATTTGGCCAAATTGGTCCAGGCGTTGTTGAGTTATGCGCTTACCAACACATTTTGCGATTCATTTTTATATTATAGATAATAACTTTAATTTTTGTTTTATTATAAAACAATATAAAACATGCATAGTTTAAAAAACAAAATGAAATATTAAATGATTATGTATGCATACTATATAATACATTGAATTTTATAAAAATAGAATATAATGATTCTAAAAATCCTGTTTTATTAAATGTTTGAACATTAGAGACATGCGGCCCTCAACTTAATATAAAATAGCTCAGGTGTCACTGGATATCAAATGACTTTGACATGCCTGTGTTATACCAAGCGTCGGTAACATATGGCACTCGGGACAATTTTCAGAGCATCTACAAACTTGTGAAATAACTATCTCATAAAAAAATAGAATGAATGCATCTAACGAATTTTTATTTAAAACTATACCTTGTATTCAATTCTTTGCCATAAAACAAAGAGACACGAGAAGAGCAAATCTAATTTTGTATCGGATTTAAAGAAAAATAACAACTGATTTAGCTTTTTCGAGAATGAATGGGACTGTTACAAATTTGTGTTTTAAAATGTTACAGCTAAAAACACGACACGTGTTGCTTATTCGAAATGCGAAAGATAGAATAATCATTAAAGAAGGCAATTTTATATAGCTGTATTTCATTCTCAATTAAATCTTCAAATCATTTTAATCTCGCTTCGTAAATTTGAATCGGTCAGTTCTTATTTTTAGTTTCCTAAAATTGATTAAATTTTAATCGAAAGCTAATTTAAATTGCTGGATATCGATGCCGAAGTGCATCTGCATAGAAGATTTATCAGTGTGAACATGTTAGAAGAGGAAAGTTTTATATTAAATAATTACAGAAATTAAGAGTTATGTGAATAAATGTGTCGATAATTACTTGAACGAGTAATATATATGTGATGGTGTAATTAGAACAGTTAAGTGTTAGCTCAGTTATATTGTCCTTTTCAAAATTATCAGTCTTCATGTTGACTCAAAATGTAACATTAATTAACTATCAATTAATAATTGGAAATATACTCTATATATAAGATGAATGACATTAAGACTAATTAATAACATTCTACGGAAGACTGGTTCTGTAATTCTAAGCTCTTGGGTGAAAAAATAATAACAGCTGCAAGTAGATGAAAAGTGGGGGTTCTGGATCACGAGGCTCTGAGGCTTTTGAGGTCTCAACCTCAGTCAAACCGCAGCCTCCCCGTCCCCTCCTCCCCACGTCCTGTTTCGCCTCTTCACCCCGTCCCCCCCCCCGCGTCCTGTTTCGCCTCTTCACCCCGTCCCTTTTCGCCCTGCGGTCCTTCGCTCTTTTTTTCGCCATCCCCCTCCCCTCCTTTTTGACTTCTATTTTCTCGTAGCGGGATAGTGCATAAAGAATTAAAAGAAAAATAAGAGAAAACAAAGAATATTTATAATTTTCAAATTAGTGTCTTTAGGGTACAATACTGAAATATTGCTTTTCATAAAGAGATATGATTAAAATAGGGGAAGATAGATTTCGCGTAAATAAACCATAATAAAAAACGCGTTTTTTTATATTTTTTATGAACCTGATTATAATAGTGATGTTATAAGACTAGTGACATCAGTATTTTTTCTACCAATCAGTTGTCTCCAAAGTTACGTCATGAAAATGAACCAATCAGCTTACTGTTGCCACCTTGTAATACTCATTTTTTTTCTTTCTGTGCATCATTTCTTCTCAAGCTCTGACTTGGTAGAATACTCTGCTTCACGATAAAGAATTATCACAAAATTTCAAGACATTTTCTTTCGTGATTAGTGCATTGAAATTTATTTAGTTAACCATGAAACGTGCTACTCCTCTCATCTTCTCCAATCCTCGAGCAAAAAGAGTGTGTTTTGATAAAGACAACGGGAAAGTTTCATCGTTTAAACCAGATGCTGTTCCTGAGAATCATTTCCATCTAGGGGGTCACAACTACGCCGTTATTTCTGATTTTGCAGATGTTGCTCGAATTCACTTGCGCCGATACAAGCTCGATGCCACTGGATCTCTCCTACCTACCAAAGATGGAATTACTGTAACACCTTCCGTATGGTTAGCCCTCGTAAGACAATTTGCTGCAATCGATCAAGCCTTTGATGATGGCAAAGTATTTGTTATCAAGGACTGTCTCATGCTTTCCCGAACTGTTATCGAGAACGTGACTTATATTATATGCCAACGTTATTTCCAGCGAAAGGACTTTTCTCGCAAATTCTTGACTCCAGTTTCCATGCTAAAGGAAACGGAATGGAAGGTATTATATATATAAAAGATATCCAAAAGCAGATCACGTCGAAAACTGTTTCAATCATGTTCGGGCGTGTTTTTCTGAAACTTCTGAGGAAAGAAGTGGCTAAACACATTCCTTTTCCAAAATCAGACTATGATTGTATAGACGCAGAAATAGTTCTCACTACATCAATGGTAGAACTCTTATGTAACCATATCCAAGAAAATATTTCATCGTTGTTCATATGTTACGGATGTTTGGAAGGATATGAAAATCAACTAGGTCATGAATGTATGACGTATTCAAATGAACAAAGAATTTTCAACTATGGTGATTTAGCTCTATTAAACATGGACTGGGATAAACTGGTTGCAGATTTTGTGAATCGAAACATCCAAATGGTAAATTACATTAGTGAGATATTTCTTAATAAGTTGAATATGAATGTTTTGATTGAAAATGCTAAGAAAATGTATGTTGCTACAGATTCCTTATTATTATTGTAAATAAAAAATATTATTTTTCTATTTCAGTGTATTTTTTTTAAAGAAAATGGTACAGTACACGCACAGAGATACGCACACAATTCGTATAAATGTATTATTCTCAATATATTTTAAAATTTAAAACCTAAGATTGTAAAAAATGATAAAAATATGCTCAAAACGTATTTATTTCTAAGATTTTTTTAAGGCAAACATGAATTTTCTAATGGATTGAAAACATTGTTTCGAGTATGGGCTTTTGCTTATATGTTTCGCTCGTAATGATGTTGCATTTAATACTCTGAAAAGGTAAAAAAAAAATTTAAAAAAAACTGATTGAAAATAAAATAATTTCATTTTTAAAATCAAGAGAGAAATAAAATTAATGAATATAAAAATAGTACATTGAATATGTCATTAGTTTCAAAAAAATTGAGTTCATGTAAAGTTTTAATTTTTTTTAATGAATATATGTTTATTGACATGTGTCAGTGTTCTTTCCAAGCATGCTTAGGTAATACCATTGAAAAATAAGATAAACCGAAGTTAATGTGTTAATTTATTTAGAAATATATTTCTTTTTCTCAGCACATCCCCCCCCCCCAATCCAAAATATTGCAAACAAATACCAAGAAATAATTCGCAATCGCTACATTTCAAAAATGTCAATGAAAAAGATGTGAAGTATTCGAAACTTTTTCATCTAAAAAAATCTACAGAAAGGTAATTGATACATTTATGAGATGGAAAGAAGTTTTACTTGTCGACATTAAGGTAAGAACACTCAAAACCTCTTACGATTGGGGAACCAGAAAGCCGAAACCATTGAAAGAACTTTTTTTAAAATATTTATTTCTATCGGCTCATTTAAAAGGAAAATACAATGAGAGGCCGAAAAAACATTTATAAATACTGTGTTCCCCGAATACCTTTGAAAATATAAATAAGGTCGCTGAAACTTTTAGATCTAATCAAATGTGGGGAGAGGTAATCACTCCTTTTAAAAAGAGATTGTAAAGTAATATACACACATCAATGGGCTTTTTAGGAAAGAGTACTGTGGTAGGTCTAACCACTGAAGTGTGAGAGAGTGGAAACTATCCTAAAGTCAAAAGATGTTTTCCAATCTAACAACAACAAAAAACAGGTGGTTAGAAAAAAATTCTCACGTTAAACATTTTGAAAGAACCTTCGAGAGCAAATAAAAAGTAATTGGAACTCTTACTATGATATAGAGGTAAGGAATAAGAATTTTATCTTTGTAGCTATCAACCCATTCATCGGTATGTATGAAACTCGTGTAAGAGAATTTCAGGACTGTAACAGTTGTAAGTCTAACGATTGAAGAATAAATCGTGAAATTATCCTATTAGCTTGTAAAACACAATTTATCAGAGTATCTCTTTCAAAAAGCACAAGCAGATGTTACGGAAAGTCCACACAAAACATATCCCTAAGCAGACTTTGCGAATATATCAGTACAAAATAATTGAAACTTAACGACTGATGAAAATAAGAAAGTTTGGTTTACCTACAGGGAGGTAGTAAAGCCGCATTCTTTCAGTTGTGGGGAGAAAAGTGTAGCTATTGCGAGTAAGTTTGAAATAATTGGAATTTTACAGCTTTTGAAGGTGGGAAAAATCAGTTTACCTGCAGGGGGCTGTAAAACCCCATTCATACGGCTGAGGGGAGATGTCAAACGCTCTTAGAGGGTTTAAAAGAAAATAAGCCCTTTCTTTCTCAATTCGTTAAAAAAAAATACTTTCCAATTATTCTTCACTGTATTCCTACGCATAAGGAATTGATTCCGTATATAAGCAGATGAGGCGAATGAGCCCATTCACTTCTAGCTCGAAATTTTATTCTGTACCCACGTCACGCTTAAACTTTACCTATGGATATCGAAAAAATATTCGAAGAGTCAGATTTCCCTATCAACGACAAGGTCTTAGCTTCTGCTGATTTTGGAGACTTGTCCAGTGAGTTAGATGTACCCTTCGATGGCGTTTTAAGAGGGACATTTTCATGTGACAAATGTGATAGTGTTTTCACGCATCGTTGCAGTCTAAGAAGACATCAAATAACAATTCACGCTACTTCACCATTAATTCATTGTAAAATATGTAACAAAAGATTCAATAGAAAAGATAACTTTTTTCGGCATTCAAAAATTCATAAATTAACTCCGATTACCATGAAACTGTCTCAAACAGCCAATGGAGAAGAAAATTCCTCTGCGAGCACACCCTCGGAAGCCGTACCCGGTCCCTCTACCACAACGGAAACAACTCTTTCCAACCACGGCAGGACTTCTGTTTCTTCAATTTCAACCGCACCATCACGAAAACGAACTGTTTCGTCCACTTTCAGATCTAGAAATGCGTGCCTAGACACTTTTGAAGTTTACACATTCTTTCCAGATACTTTAACATCAAAGGACTTAACTGTGAGTCTTCACAGCATTAAAACCGAAATTTCAAATAAAATATCGGAAACAGCGTCTTCAAAGCAGGGTGTGAAGTGGTATCTGAATAGCTGTGTTCACTTCATCCGAAAAATTACTACAGAAGATTTTGAGAGCTGTACTTCATATTTTAGATCAAAATGCTGCATTTCTTTAAACCAGGAAATTCCAGACGTTGAAACAAGCATTGCAAAGGTAGGAAGTTTATTCATTTTTTCTTTTAAAATAATTAAATAAAATGTAAAATAAATGTTACAAGAATTAAAAGAGAAAATTATTCAAATAACAATAAAATATATACTGTGGAAATATATTTTAGAATTGTTTTACATCAAATGTGAATATATTTTGCATTGAATTTATTATTATTTTGTTAAAAAATGAATATGTATATATTTTTAAAGGTTATCGCATCATGTAATGAGTTTGAAAATAAAGGATCAGGATGGGAATTCCAAGAGGTGGTGAAGAATGAACTTAAGATTGCCATCTACAAGCCCTTAGCAGCAGCTTCTTACATTCCTCTTCCACCAAAACTAAAAAATAAAAAAGCTATTTTGAACATTAAAAATGAGGACCAACGTTGTTTTTTATGGTGTGTGTTAGCTCATCTTCATCCTGTTGAAGCCAATGCAAATAGAGTGAGTACTTATTTAAAATTTCAGAATGAATTATGTACAAAAAACCTTACGTTTCCCACTCCATTAAATCAGATTGAATGTTTTGAAGAAAAAAATAAAATATCAATTAATGTGTTCGGTTTCGAGAAGGAAATATTCCCCTTGAAAATAACAACAAAGGATTTCGATAAGCATGTAAATTTGCTCTTGATCTCAAATCAAGAAAAAAGACATTATTGTCTTATTAAAAGTTTAAATCGATTACTTTCAGACCTAACCCAACATAAATCAGAAAGTTTTTATTGTAATTATTGTCTTCATAGGTTTGTTAAAAAATCAGTCTTAGATGCTCATATAGTGGACTGTAGGAAACATAAAGAACAAAAAATAAAAATGCCCGAAAACAAATGGTTAGAATTTGAAAACTTTAAATTTAACTTACCTGTTCCATATACCATTTACGCCGACTTTGAATCCCTTATTGTGAAAATTAACTCAAGCACGCCTGATCCTGAAAGATCTTTTACAGTGCCAATAGCAAATCATATTCCATGTGGTTATGCATATGTGGTGATTGGACCTGATGGAAATTTTAAAAACCCTCCTGCTGTTTATCGAGGAGAAAATGCCGTTGACCATTTTTTAAAAAACATTATTAAGGAAGAGGAAGATATACTAAATATTTTGAAAAAAATTGAGCCAATACATTTTTCTGATGAGAATAAACTACATTTTAAAAATGCCACTCATTGTCACATATGTGAAAAACCTTTATTGGGGGACAGAGTTCGGGATCATGACCATCTCACCGGGTCATATCGGGGTGCTGCTCATAATATTTGTAACATTAATTATACATTGGCTAAACATATCCCTGTTGTAATTCATAATTTACGAGGGTATGATTCCCATTTGATCATGCAGAGTGTTGGGAAAATAAAAAACAAAAATCTTACTTGTATACCTTCCAATAGTGAAAAATATATATCTTTTTCTCTCGGTTCTCTACGTTTTTTGGACTCGCTGCAGTTTTTAAATGCCTCTCTCGAAAAGTTAGTTTCAAATTTAGAGAAAAATGAATTAACACTAACAAATAAATTTTTTAATCAAAAAACCGATCTGATGCTTCATAAAGGAATTTACCCCTATGAATATATGGATACTTTCCAAAAATTTAATGAAGGATGCTTGCCCTCTAAAGAAGCCTTTTTTAACTCACTTACAAATGAACCTGTAAGTGATGATGATTATGCACACTGTCAAGAAGTATGGAAAAGTTTTAATCTTAAAACTCTTGGAGAGTATCATGATCTGTACGTGACGAGTGACGTGATTCTGCTTGCTGACGTTTTTCAAAATTTTCGACAATTATGTTTAAATTTTTATAAATTAGATCCGTGTCATTGTTACACAGCTCCCGGACTCGCTTGGCAAGCATGTCTTTACATGTCGCGAGTCAAACTGGAACTTTTTACTGATTTAGATATGCATTTATTTGTCGAGAGAGGCATAAGAGGTGGCATTTCGATGATATCTCATAGATTTAGTGTAGCTAATAACAAATATTTAGACTCTTACGACGAAAACAAAACATCTAAATACATCCTTTATTTGGATGCAAATAATCTGTATGGATGGGCAATGTCCCAACCCTTACCTACTCACGGGTTTGAGTGGATTACAGAGCCAATTGATTTTATGAAAATTTCGGATGAGTCTAACATAGGTTACATTTTAGAAGTAGACATGGAATATCCACAAAACTTACACGATTTACATAATGACTATCCCCTGGCCCAGAAACATTAAATGTGACAAATGATATGCTATCCCCATATTGCAAGGAAATAGCGCAAGAACATAATTTAAATACCAATAGCTGTACGAAATTAGTTCCTAATTTGATGTGTAAAAAAGGTTATATCGTTCATTATAGAAACTTAAAACAATATGTTTTTCTAGGTTTAAAAGTAACTAAAATCCACAAGGTGCTTAAATTTCACCAAAGCCCTTGGCTTAAAAAGTACATTGATTTTAATACGGAAAAAAGAAAAAACGCCAAAAGCTTATTTGAAAAAAACCTCTTTAAACTATTAAATAATGCCGTATTCGGTAAAACCATGGAAAACCTACGGAAGCGCACAGTAATAGATCTTGTACAGGATCAAAAAAAATCTAAGAAACTCGTTGCTTCTCCTGCATTCCATAATTTTCGAATAATAACAACAGATTTAGTTTCAATAAGAGAGAAAAAAAATTTCCCTTTTATTAAATAGACCGATCTACATTGGTTTCTCCATTCTAGATATATCAAAAATTCTTATGTATAATTTTCATTATGAGTATATAAAATCAAAATATAATACCAATGCAAAATTACTTTTTACTGATACCGATTCGTTGTGCTATGAAATTGTAACACAAGACGTGTATGAAGATATGGAGAAAGATCTACATTTCTTTGATACTTCCGATTACCCCAAAACTCACCCTCTATACAACGAAATAAATAAAAAAGTACTTGGCAAGATGAAAGATGAGTTGTCATCCAGTTTAGCCATTGAATTTGTTGGCTCAAACCAAAAATGTATAGTTTAAAAAGTGCTGAAATGGAGAAAAAAACGGCGAAAGGAGTCTCAAAAATTATTATTCAACATCAAATTCGACATTTTGACTATAAAGAGACTCTTTTATGTCGTCGTCGCGGATTAGCCAAAGCTCAAAAAATAGCAAGTCACAATCACATCGTGCAAACTGTGTCTTATCAAAAGTCAACTCTAAGCCCTTTTGATAGTAAAAGATACATTTTACAAGATGGAATAAGTACTTTAGCATATGGTCACTTTAAAATTTAATAGCAAACTTGTGTTATTATTAATTTTATTTTTACTTGAAAAATTTCACTGTGATGAATGAGTAAATATGTTGAAGTTAAGTACGTTACATCTCAAAATTTTGAGTTTTTGTATTTTTAAAGATTTGGATATGTTTGTATTGGAGTAAAACATTCCTTCTCCCTCTCAAAATGTTGCTTTGTTTATGAAAAGATTGTGTACATGAAATTATTCTGTAAATGGTACTTGACCACCTCTTAATTTTGTTTTGAAATAAAACAGAAAATAATTTTTAAAAAATTAACGATGTACTATTGCATTCCATATGCGAAGGAAGGATTCTTTATTTAGATTGAAATGTTAATAATATATCTTTTACTCTATTCAATTGTTTCATTATTGTTGGAAATATTGTTTGCTGTATCTCTGTACATTATTATTATTTTTATTTTATTGTAAATAAAAAGTTTATATAAAAATGTTTTGTTCAATCTCAATTACTTAGTATTCATAGTTAAATGTTTTATGCAAGTAAAATTACAAACATATTTACAATATAAATAGTATAAAAAATTTACAAATCCTTACATTTGCAATGGAGTTTCCAACCATGCAACATCCCTCCACTATGCTAATAAGTGGTCCTTCCAATTCTGGAAAAACTTACTTTGTCAAAAAGTTGTTGGATTATGAAATGTTTAAGCCAACTCCTTCAAAAATCATTTGGTGCTATGGTGTCTATCAAACTCTGTTTGATGAAATTTCTAATGTGGAATTCATTGAGGGCTTACCTTCAGATCTTAGCCAGATACGTAATGCATTAATCATCATTGATGATTTAATGTCCGAATTAGGAGGCGATAAAAAGTTATCAAATTTGTTTACGAAAGGTAGCCATCATAAAAATATTTCAGTTATCTTTATTGCTCAAAATCTTTTTTATAAAGGGGCAGAATTTCGAACTATTTCATTAAATGCATCTTACATGTGTTGCTTTAAAAACGTAAGGGATAAAATGCAAATGGCTTGTTTAGCTAAGCAAATGTATCCAAGTCAAACCAAGTACTTTCAAGAGAGTTTCAAGGATGCAACTTCGGTTGCGTATGGTTATTTGTTTATTGATTTAAGGCCAGAAACAGATGAAAAATTACGTCTTCGCACTGGATTATTTCCAGAGGATGAGAATATCTTCTATCAATCCCGATAACTCAAAATTGGTTCATTTCCAATTAGCCAATTTTCGTCATGAGATTGATTACAATAGTTTTTAAATATAGTTAATCGTTAAAAAAAAGAAATCACACTTTTAAATTAAATTGGATGTTTTACTTATAGTAGTGGATACCTTCTCTTAAATTACTGTAACTGTGGAAAAATATATTGTTAAAAAAAAAAAATTACGTGAGATAAAATAATTAACTTTTGAAAGTTATTTAAAGCTTGTCACACAATCATTTTTTTCATTTAACTTAAAAATGTTAGCGAGTCAACATATTAATCATTTGAAGCAACTGGCTCAAAGCAAAAGCAAAGCTGCTCTTTTACGAAATTGTACAAACTCCCTCATAAAGGCTTTGTGTGAATGTACCATCAACATTCTCAAAGGAAACGTCCCTTTGACAAAACATCAAAAGTCTCGGCTTTTCCCCTACAAAAAAGTACTAAGAAAATTAGGAAGTAGGAAAGTACCATTATATAAAAAAAGGAAACTACTTGTACAGAAAGGCGAAGGTTTTCTGAGCTTCCTCATACCTGCAGCAGTTTCTGTTTTATCATCATTGCTACATGGAGCACACTAAGAAATTCGTCCTTGTACCTGAAGAGAGACTGCGACAATTCGCCGAAACTCATTTAACCGATTTAGATAAGGAAATGCACAAAATTCTTCGAAGACCTAATTTAAGCGATCAAGAGAAAGTTACTTTATATACTCAAATTCTTCAAAAGTATACAAATTTTCCTCTCCAACAAAACATAACAGAGCCAATACACGAAGTTAAATTTGAGGAATTTAATACAAATCAGAAAAAAGAAGAAGTTGACCAAATGGATTCCTCTGATGCACAACGAATAAATATCGAAAATGAAATTTTGAATCAGATACCTTTGAAAAGAAAATACCAAGCTCAGAAAATTATGGAACTCCTTCAACAAAATAGTACGTCATTATCATGGACTAATGAGAAAGAACTAATGATCAAAAACAAGATACTTCCTAATACCAACATTGTGGACTTGGTAGCGTTTTTGTTAAAAGATAGAAAAACTGAACCGAATGGACTTTGGAAATTTATTGATATTCTAAAAGAGTCTGATTTTCCATCTCAGTTAATAAAAAATAGATATTTTAAGCACAAGACTATGTATGCAAAACCTGCTACTTGGATTCAATATTAAATTTTCATTTGCTTGATATATTTGAAATAAAACTTATTTTTTCATTCAAACATTGTGTGCGTTTTTATTTATGATATGGTTAAAGAGGGTTATATATAAAACATTTTTTGATCATTGCATTTATTGTTGAAAAGCAAAAATAGATAGATAAAATGAGAATTGATTTATAAGGAATGAAGGGGAACAATAAGAGAAGGGTCAAAGAAAATTTAAAGAATAAAGGGAAGGAATAGAAAATAGTGTTAACTTATTTTTAATTGAATGTTTATAAAAAAGATAATAGCTTAAAAATGTAATTAGAAATATACTTTTTGCTTGATAAATGTATGGAAAACTTTATACAATAAATAGAATGTATATATATATATATATATATATATAAAACAAGATCTCAATTTTTTTTCTTTATTTTTTATTTCTTAAAAACCATCGTTACATTATACATTTTTTTTGAAATACAAATACAGTCTAAAATCATTTTTCTTGTGGTTCAGAAAGCGTCCCAAAATATAACTCATTGAATGACCTTGACACCTTTTAAGAAGATAGAATATACAATATTGTCCGCAAACATTTGATGTGAGGCTTTGTAATGAAGTTTCATTGTATATTACGTTTGGAAATAATTTTACATATTGTGAGATATGAGGCTCGTATACCGATGGGGAAATCCGTAAGAGTCAAAAAAATTCGATGGTCTTTTCATCTTGAATATACATAGCTAACCAATGAGATCCTTCTTTATCATGGGGGTCTGTATTTACCACGAGTGCTGCTCTTTTCTTGTCTTAGGTATTTTGTCAGAAGGATACACACCTAAAAAATCTCTAGGAGCCTCCTTTGATAAAATTTTACTTATCTGAGAGCTGAACATTTAATTCCCAAAGTCAAATAACACGTTTCTTGTCTTGTTTATTTCAATCAGTGATTCAAATTCGGCGAATACAATAAGTGAGACAGTTTCATTCAGAGCCTTGTTAAATTTTAACTCGACCCTCAAATTGCTGTGACGAATGAGATTAAAATGCTCTCCTTCACAAAGATCTGGGGATAAATCGAATAAAAACAGGGAATAACCTTTAGCAAATTCTGATCTAGACAAATGAAGTCCTTCAGAATTTAAAAATAAGTTATTATAAGCTTGAATATAATTTCCTTTTTCAAAATCTAGTTCTAGAGGTTGATGGGGAACAGGTTGACCGTCTACATACACACCGATGAAATTCACATCATAATGTTTGAACTCGAAAGGGATTTTTTATAATTCCCATTGAAAGCATCATTATCCACACATGCTATGACAATACGCTTAGGCATTTGCCCAGAAAATACATTATCTTGTATGAAGGAATAACTAGATTGTGGGATTGAAAATACCTTGCAGCTAACTCGATCAATTGGGTATTTCGCCGTTGTTCTTTCTAAAGCTTTTGCATGACCTATAACAACACCCGGATTAACTTGTACTTTTCTTACATAAAGGGAGACATGTTCAAAAATCACACTGTAATCTCCCTCTCCCATCAAACAAAATGATGGTTTACTTCGTATGAGTTTTAGTTTCACATCCACTAAATTTAATAAAAGTCTGTCTTGGTTAAATAAGTCCACATGTAGTCGTCCAACCATATCAACAGTTCCACTCCTTTTAATGAATTTCACACGGCTTTTGAATCCTTCATTCGGTTCCTTATCGTTTTCATCATAAATGTTCATCCTGCCAGCAGTGTCTTTAT
>BMAO01010139.1:0-97103 GCA_019973975.1 Trichonephila clavata
TTTATATATAAATGCATAAAATTTCTAACACAACGAAATAATTTTGGTCTTCTTTAATAAATAAATAATTCATATTTATATTGTTAATTTATGTCAATGTGATAATGAGAATAGTAATAATATAAAATTTGGAAAGTAAATAAGATTCCTCTGTCACAAGATCAGTACTCTTTTTTTATACACATACCTTTCAAGTAGTATTTAACACCTTCGAATGGACTATTTTATCATTTTATATTATGTCTTCATCAAAATGCTTTTTTTTCTTAACAATGCCATTATAGTTTTTTTGACCCATGAACAACTTGAAATCCTTCATTATTATATATGGCTGTTGTAATATATTTTTGTACTGAAGTGCCAAAACTCTTTGAATACCTTCCAAGATTGAGTGGAGCCTCCTTTTGCGCTGTGAAATGTAAAAACTAGACGTTGGATGCATGAAATCGTCGAAAGTCCCATGAAGAAATGTTGCTTCTATAGCCATAAATATGAAAGCGCTGATATAGGGTAGAATTCACTGTAGGATTTCGTGAATGAACTAATCTTTAGATTATACCTTATATATGTTCGATATAATTAGTGTTTTGGCATCTAGTCAACGAAATCATGCTCTAGAATTGTCCCGAATGTTCCTCAAACCATTTGTGAATGATTCTGTCCTTGTGACATAATATATGGCCATCCGGAAAAAAATTCATGATGTTTGGGTACATGAATTCCACGAATGGCTCCAAACGTTCTCCAAATACACGGATTGGAAACAATTTCCAGTGATTGGTTCAGTTTGACAAGAGAACTCAGTCTATGCCAGGTAAAAACACCCTTACCATTTTAGAACTACTATAAGCTTGGAAAAGACTTTATTGATAATTTGAGTCCATAGCTTCTGTCAGTCTGCACCTCACTCAAACAATTTCAATAGCTCTTATCAACTTGAATCTTAACTCATCTAACCTAGTAACGTTTTCCCATTCATCTTGTATCTAAACAATACATTCACAAAATAAATAGAAACACAAAAGCCAACGGCATGTGTTGTTAGACCCCTCAGTTCAGTTTCTTGCTACAATATACTATCAACATAAAATCTTCCAATACTTACTTCTATCTGTTACTTTTCGGTTCTCAACAGTACGCCATTGCATTATCCATGGTGGGATCTAATGGCTAAAATTACATATTTTCGGCACACTACTGACACTGTTCATCGAAGAATATAGAGTTCCTTGACAACTTCTGAAACGGATATCTTTGTGCGTCTAACTTCAGATTGTTAACTTTTTTCGAGCGACCACATTCACTTTAAAAAACTTTTCACGAAAAACGCTTTTAAAGCCCTGACTGTGTCCATACATACATACATACTGATCTCGACTGTGTCAGATTCAGGACCACAAAATTCATCATGGTAAGGGGCAAAATGTACGCCGGTCATTGGCCATAGCCTTGAACACCATTTACGTGACAGTATGATTAAGCTCAGTTCCATCCCAATTTTGAAGAAGAACACCCGGAGGGAGGTTCAGAGGCCTCCTACCTCTCTTCCCATTCCACCAACCTCACGAGAGGACTTGCAGCTCGACGCTTATTTAAAGTACTCCCACGCTGCAAAGGCACTATACATTTACAAGCATCCATATCTTCACCGGGATTCGAACCCAGTCCCAACGGCACAGAATTCAGCGCAGCTAACCAATATACCGGATGGGCGACCCGTACATACATACATTTCTTAAGTGATGCTACAATAACCTGGATATTTGTATATTGCTATATATAATGATTTTTGACACACACACATACGCGCGCTTGCGCGTACACGTTTTATAAAACAAACTTATACCTAATGCCGGAAAACTGCTGGATCATTTTAGCTTAATAAATATTATTTTTCGTTAAGAATTTCAAAAGTTTCAATTATATTAACAATATATCCTAATGAAAGCAGTAGATATATCTTTTCTTTGAAGGGAAAACAAATTACTTTTTATCATTAGACAACAGTTAATAATGTATATCTTCTTTTTTTAAACATTCTACATTCTATAATCATGCTAAAAGTTTTATATTTCAATTTTTTGTAGCTACTTGAGTTTGTCATTTACAGAACTTTCTTATTTTGTTACTCCGGTATATGATTCTCTTTACTATATTCCTTTAATTTCCTGAATAGATTTAAATCAATTTAAAACTTTTAAAGATCAGTGTAAGGATAAAGCCAGGTATGTTATTCCTCTACTTCTAAAGTGTCTTAAAATTTTCTTGATATCAATTAAAGGAAAATAAAACGACTTCAACGAATTTTTTTTCATTAAAAAGCCCTTTTGAGCTTCCCAGAAGATTTCAATCAATAAGTTCTCTGGAAAATGTAAAAGCTGTTGCTCATAAAATGTAAACAGAGGATACTAAAGCTTCCTTCAAATCAAAATTCCTCAGTTGAGAATTTTCTGTTAGATTTTAGATTTTTATTAAATATAAAAGATATTCAATTGCATGTTTTTTTATTGAGAATTTTTAATTTTGTATTGTTTTACTATATATTATATATATATATATATATATATATATATATAGCTGACCCGACAAACGTTGTTTTGCCATATAACAGAGGAGATACTAAAGCTTCCTTCAAATCAAAAACTTAGATTTTAGATTTTTATTAAATATGAAAGATATTCAATTGCATGTTTTTTTCTTGAGAATTTTTAATTTTTTTATTGTTTTACTACATATTTATATATATATACTAGCTGACCCGACACACAAACGTTGTTTTGCCATATAAATTATTTCTAGTGAATATTTGGTAGTCAAATAAAAAATAACTAACTCATTTTAAGTTTGTGGGGATGTGGTATAAGACTGAAAGAGGAATGGAAAGCTATGAACGATGACGGCCTATAAAAGTAACAAAACACCAAACATTCATTTTTTGAATTCTTTGTACTTTTATTATTTTAACTAATAAATTTCAAATTACATCTCTTTCACAAATTATGACAATTAAAAAATAACATTATCAGTTTCTTAGTGCAATGGAGAGTACGATATTCTTAGTGAGTCCATCTTCAGCCAACACAAACAAACTAGATAGTTCACCCATGCGAGAACATGCCACGTATGGTCCATGTGAAAAACACAGTGTGCCCAAATCTAAGCCATAAACAGACTTCGTTTGGCCTTGAGACTTATTGATTGTCATTGCGAATGCCAATCTAATTGGAAATTGAATCCGTTTGAATTCAATTGGCACATCTGTGGGAATAATAGAGATCGTGGTAGTAATACATCTGATTCCCGGACCTTGCCATTCAAAATGCTAGCTTATAAAACGTTTTCAATCAATTTTTTCATGCCTATTCACGTGCCATTGCACAGCCGTGGTGGGTTCAAATTACGAAGCAAAATAACTGGAGATAAAACCTTCACTTGTAAATGGTGCGTCGGCATGCCTGGCAAATCCATTGAGCTCAAAAACTCTTCTGGATAATTTACAGCTTCGTTGGTATTGCAAACTGCATCAATATATTTGTATGACATCGTCCCCAAGCAACAAATGTTTCCTACTGAATATAAGCACAAAATTTCAAAAGAATCAGTCTAGCCGTTTTATTTATCTCGTTTCACTTATTTGAAATAATGATAAAAAAGTAAAAAGGATTAAGTTTTTTGCAAATATTTTAGATATTTTTGTTTTATAAACCGATGCAGTATATGAATTTTTAAATTAAAGATTTGTACAAAAAAATGAAAAAAAAAACTTTTCACTCGCCAAATTTAGTGATTTTTGATTTGCTATAGACACCTATTTTGATATTGCAACAAATGAGCAGGGTGATTTGGAAGGTGAAACAGAGAAAAGTCACACATCTGGCACGAAACTGATTTTCATGCCAAGCGAAATAAGCAACACACAGGAGGAAAACAATTACGCGTTTTAAGGTTTTTACTTAATATCTTTTAAACTAATTGCAATATCGGAATGAAAAATAGTTTATGACCTATTCTCAGACCTACTGAATATACGCACAAAATTTCTTAAGAATCGGAGGAGTTTCGTTACAAACACTGTGACAGGAGAATTTTGCACAGATATATATATATATACATATATATATATATATTATATAATTTTTACATAATATATAATGTACATATATCTTCTCCGTTAAATTATTTTCTAATTATTTGGTACTCGACTGTTATAGTCTTAATCGTAATCTAATTGATCGCGCGCATTTGCAACCAATCACGACTAATGTTAGAAAAGAGTCGTACGACCTTCACCGCCAGTATGAAGCCTTAGAGCAGTGGGTTGCTCTCTCTCTTTGTGGTTTGTCTGTTTGTCAACAACTTATCATCGTTGCTGCTAAGTGTTGCTTCTGCTTTGTGCGTGTGTTCGCGTCTATAAATTATTCTAAATGATATTGCATTTCCTATATTGGTGATTATAAATAAAAGAAGAATGACACTAACTTTGAAGAAGTTTTCTATCAAGAATCAACAAATATAAATACCCCTCGGCTAATCTACATGTATAGAACCAACACCGGCGATGCTACAAAATACTTCGCCAAAAATCAACTGACATATATACACTAGTGTCCAAAAGTTAAGCATAAATCGTAAAATGCGAAAACATGGAGTAAATATTCGTAAAATTATTCCAAATTTCTTGCAGATATTAATTGGGAGAAGAAGATACAATGGGTTTATGCAAAACTTTTCAGTCGACTACGTCCTGCGCGAAACACCGGCGAATGTCGGAACACGGAGAAACCGATTCACGCAGCATAGGCAGTTCAGACAAGTTTCGTGCAACTGCCGTGCGTAGGAACGTTTTTAACCATCAAACAAGGTGAATGATGGCACAAGGATGCCAATTGGACATGTTTACGAAAGGAAGAATCGTTGGAATGCTGGAATCCTCACGATCACAAACCGAAGTGTCTCGAATTCTGAATGTGGACCAGTCTGTGAACTCAAGACTATGGCAGAGGTTTCAAAGAACGGGAGATGTTACCCAGCAACCAGTATCAGTTCGAGCAAGAGTCACAACCCCTCGCCAAGATCGATATCTGGTAATAAGTGCGCAACGTTAGAGGGGCAGTACTGCCAGAGCACTGGGTTCGGTGCTCACAGTCTCCACAGGAATACGAATTTCGAGTCAAACTGTTAACAGGAGACTAAATCATGCTAGCCTGTATGCCAGAAGACCAGCAGTTTGCATTCCCTTCACGTCTGCATATAAATGCGCTCGTTTGAACTGGAGTTTGAAACATCAACATTGGAGTGTGGGGACAGTGGGCCAATGTGATGTTCAGTGACGGGTCCCGGTTTAGTCTGAGTAGTGATTCTCGGTGGGTAACGATATGGAGAGAACGTGGAACACGTTTTGAACCAAGAAACATAACGGAAAGACATCATTTTCCAACAAGGGGAGTAATGGTATGGGCAGGCATCATGATGGATGGCCGCACAGACCTCCATTTCTTTGACACGGGGTCTGTGACTGCTCAAAGGTACAGAGACGAAGTTCTTGAGCCTTATGTTCGTTTGTTTCGAGGTTCTGTCAGTCCTGTCTTCATATTCATGGATGAAAATGTGCCATGTCACCGAGCGGTGCTGATTGATTACTTCCTTGAAACGGAAAACATCCAACGCATGTCGTGGCCTGCGAAGTTCCCTGATTTAAATCCTATCGAGCATGTATGGGATATACTCGGGAGACAAATTGCAGCCCTTTCGCACCCACCAAGCTCCGTTACAGAACTGAAGAGAGCTCTCCAAGAAGCTTGGAAATGTTTGAGCTCACAACTCATCCGTCATCTCTTAGCAAGTATGGTAAATCGCTGTGCAGCGTGCCTGGCTGTCAGAGGTGACCACACGCCTTATTAAACTGCAGCATCAGTATTTTATTTAATGTTTTCTTTCATTTTTTCTTTAAAGTGTGAATCCTTGCTATGCTCAGTTTTTTTTCAACCTGCTACTTTGGATAATAAAATTAATTATTATCATTCTTTTGATTTGCTTCCTTATTTTATAACCATTTTACACTCGAATATCGCGTTTTCTGCCATTCTGATTTACACTTTCTTCTTTATTCACATAATTATCAATTATGCTTAACTTTTGGACCTCAGTCTATATATATATATACACTCACTTCCGAAAGTTAACCACGAAGATGTAAAATGCAAAAAAAATCAACTCATACTGTTTTGATTAACACAAAATGTGGCAGTAAAGTATCATATATATTCATACATAAAACAAAATCAATAATTATATACAGAAATGAAAACAATATTAAATTTTTGTAAGTTATCAGATAATATCATATTGTAGATTTAAACAGAATTATGTATAAAGTGAAAATAAACAGCATAAAATAAAAAAAGGACATTAATAGGCTATGTGATCCCCCCCTCATCTGTATGCAAAGTTCACACCTTCTGACCATGCTTTCAATTAGGTGATCAACCACCGCAGAATTAAGCAAATGCCCTTCTTCTTGTAGATCAGTTTCCAGCTCAATAAGAGTGGCTGGAGGTGGGAAACGTGAAGATACTGCACGGCCGAGAGCATCCTAAAGATTTTCAATGGGATTAAGGTCGGGCGAATATGCTGGCCACGCCATACGCGCAATTCCTTCACTCTCCAGGTAGTCATTGACGATGTCAGCTCTATGGGGACGTGCGTTATCGTTCATTAAAACAAAAGTAGGGTCAACTGCTGCAGTGTACAATCTCACAATGGGTTCTAGGACTTCATCTTGATACCGGCCAGCCGTCACAGAACCCCGTTTAAAGATGTGCAGGTCGATGTGGTATCCTAATGAAGTTGTTGCCCAAACCATAATGCTTCCACATCGGAATGCGTGATTTTCGGTGATGTTTTGGGGCTGATTGCGTGTTCCTTGTTTATGTCATGTCCTTATACGCTTGTCATCTGGCTCCAGAACAAATCTTGACTCATCAGTAAACATGACATTGCCCCAGTCAGACACAGTCCAATTGCCATATTCCCGGCACCACTTTAATCGTGCCCCTCTTGATTGGACGGGTAGAGGAACACAAACTCGAGGTACCCGGGCATACAGTCTATTCATATGTTATCTTCGGCGTACAGTAGTTACAGATATAGCCTTACCAATGGACGCTGTAACCACGTGTGGAGGTCGCTCTGCGATTCCGCTTTTCTACAATAGCAATATATCGATCTTACGACGGGGGATATAACCCTTGGGCGACCGCCTACGGGCCTTCGGACAACTGTCTGTATGGTTTGGAATTGTTTCCATAAACGTGAAATTACAGAATGATGAGCAACATGTGTGGTCGACTATCCTGCTTCAATGCGCCCCACAGCACATCAGCGCTCAGAATCTTCCATTCGTTTTCTGGAAGTCATAGAAACACGTTTGTCTTGAAAACAAATTGTACGAAAGTTTTAAACACCTTCTATCAGCACTTACAGTCAGCTTCTGTAATCCTTCATAAAGCTGGCTTCTTATAAGACTGCCCCTTTTGCATATTTCTTGACAGGAAAGCACTATTGGCTGTTACCTAACATATTTGCATACTTTCATCTACCTCTGCAGGGAATTGCTTTTTCTTCAATTCTGATTGGCTTCCGGAAATTAGCATTTTCCTCTCCGTGCCTAACTTTTGGAAGTGAGTGTATATAGATCTATCTATCTATCTAATTATATATATATATATATATATATATATAACATGTTAATAATATATCATATATTATTAACATGTGATTTAAACAATTAAACACAAAATGAAAGAATAGTTATTTCACAAAAAAGATGTCCTCAAAAACAGAACCCAATATTATTTTGGAAAAATCCTTATTTATTTGTGAAAAATGAATGTATTTTGAATATAAACTTAGTAAAGTGAAAAGGTTAAGCTTAATTTTGTGAGCTTCACTGAATATTTTAATACACTTTTTTATTTTTATTTATATTAAAGCACTTTATTTTTCTTTATAACAAACGAACCATTTGACTTTATTTTTTAAATTATGAGGATTTTACATTGTGTTAGAATAAACAGACAGAATTATGGTGCGCCAATTGCCTCGGGATACGTAGCAAAATAGAACAATATTTAAATAAGGTTATTTTCTTTTTTTTAAAAAAACCTTTTTTTGGCAAGTATGTCCGTTTGAATTTCAATAAGCTACAACGAGTTAAAAAAGATCACACATAAAATGTAACCATCATTTTCTTTAAAATTTTCTCCCTTTCAAATTTTTAAAAGTTGATTCAAACATTTTCAAAAAATTCGTTTTTATTGATTGATCGATTTTTTCTTCTAGTGTTCCAGTTCAATGAGATAAAAGGATAATCTATCAGAGAATTTCTATTTCGCTTCTTGGTTGAAATCTTTTTTTATGTATATTTCATTGATGGGGAAGAGAAGGCTACAATAATAATGTAATTTACATTTTTTTAAATGGAAATCAATATATTTTGTACTTTACTTCTGTACAGTATTTAGCTTTTTTATACAATTGTATATAATTCATTCATTTTATTGTATATAATTCAGAATACAACCTAACAGAATGAGAAAATGGATGAGCTTTAATTTTAAAGTTTTCACTCTTTTTTTGTTTTATAATTGTGGGGAATGCAAAACTCTCCAGCCTTTGTTTTTTATTAGTATGAAGCTATGAAGACTGTTTCATATATCTTAAAATAATTTCTATCAAAAGTACAAAAACAAATTCATGCTTTTCTAACAGTTGAGGGTTTTGTGTGTGTGTGTAATATATGTATACACACACAATTTAAAGCATAGTGTAATGCAAAATCTTACATTGCAATTAAAACTGAAATGTATCGACAACGATCCATGTACGGGGAAACCGGTTAAGGGGTTAAAATAAAAATTAACTGATGAAGGATGAATACATTCCTGTTTGTCTTGGCTGAATTAGTAATTAGAAGTATTTGTGTATTTTTAAAATTTATCTCATTTATAAAATAAACAATCAAAATACTTTTGCAGGAAAACATTAAAATAATTTATTTACCTTACACAAACAACAGTATAACTTAAGCAAAGTTTGAAAGAGAGACAAATTACAACATAATGAAGTCCTAAATTATTATAGGTGCGAAATCTATCTCTCCAATCTTCGTGGCATTCCATAAATTCTAAGCATATGCTTTTACGAAAATAAAACAAGAACACTTTGTTTACATTTACTAATAAATATCACAATTTCTCTGGAATGCAGCTTTTCTTAAACTATTTCAATATTTGTTTGTATTACGCTTGAACATGTCTTTTCATTTTACTGAAAGCGATGGTAAATCAAATACACATCGATTACTATTATCATAACAAAGATGCTTCGTACATCGAGTACATTGGGTTTTCACGAAAAATGTTTAACTTGTTTTTGCTGAGAAAACAAATGAGAAATAATAGTAATTTTATTCAGATTATTTATCGTATGTAAAGGCTCTAAGAATGTTAAAGTTATGATTCTGTAACTTTTCGCGTCTTTGCTTTCATTGTTTGGACTTTTAAATGCAGTGACAGAAAAAAAATAGGATATGTTACTTAGAAATCAAAAGTATAGTAAGAAAAACAGATTTTTGAATAGTTAATTAAATCATATTAATATTTAATACTGTTAATTTTAAATATTTTCTTATTTATATCTTTTAATTTTTATTCATTTTTTACTTTTAAAAAAATCCTCATTTGATAATTAATCCTTTTGCTACATTTATCATTCTCGCATTAATTAATGCAAAAGCTCTAATTTATTAATATTAAGGACTTAAAATAAAAAAAGAGTTTTTAATATTATAAGTATTAAGATTGTTAGACCATTTATGAAACAAAGAAAACAGTAAATATTGAAATATTACTAATTATTTTATTGGTTTTTCTTTCTGTTTCGATGAATATTCATGGATATAAATAATTTATCATTTATTTTTCATATTACTTGGTTTCGTAATAAATTTTTTTATTAATAATTGATTTTAAATTACAATCTGTATTATTTTATTAAAGATTTAGATGCTAAGAAGTTAATTAATTATTAATTAAGTTAAAATTAAAACAAAATCTATTAAGAGAATGAATTGATACAACTGAGATCGATTTCAGTGTTTTAAAGCCCTTATGCAGACATAAATTAAACACAAATCTAAAAGAAAGTTTTTTTTCCTATATAAAAGAATGAAATAGCTGAATGGCGTTTTATTTTAAATTTGACTTAATATATTTGAACTGATGGAATTATTCAAGGTAGAAAATATATCTTGATTTAGGTTAACTGTTTAGCTATATATTTGACTAAAAATTCCTGCCCCAAAACAGAACTTCTTTTTTAAAATTCAGCGAATGGTATGCAAAATTAATCTTTAACTAGTTTCTGAAAGAAAGGCATACAGTTAAAAGAAAATAAATTTTATTTAAAAAAAAAGTATTTCCGGAAAGTATTTGCCTAGACGCAGAATGTCATAAGTCTGTGTTATCTGCCACTAAAAAGCAAGAATGTCGTTGCTTATTGAGTTGCGTTAGCGTAAAGGGCTATTTAAATAAGATTTTATTTCTTTTCTGATCATATCTAATAAAAAATCTGCAACAAATTACGCACTACAACCCGAATCTTCAAAATATATGTAAAGACATTCCATACTAAACTTATTAAAAACAAAGTATATTTTCTAGTGCAGGAAAAAAAATCAGAACAAAAATAGAGGAAAAGGTTAAGATATCCGACTATTCTAAAATTGGTGAATTTTGCCAAAAATTGATAAACTTCTTTTTATGGTTTTATTTTACAGTCCATTTTATTAGCTTTATAAAAATATCTAGTTTATTATTTCCGTTCCTTAGAACAAAAACTACATGTGTTTTAGTAAAAGCAGATGCTATTACTTTAAGAGAGATGTCATACTTTAAAACACGTTTTACTCAAAAAATGTTTTTTTGAAAATGCTCAAACGGGTTGACAGCGATTGCTGAAACAGTTTTGAAAATAATTAACTCAAATTTTTTTTGCATGTTCTGTGAAATAGTACAAGTGTTTTAACCATAATATTTATTAATAACTGTTTTATTACAAAACTTACAGTCCCTTGTGTTAAAATAATCAATGTTATTTTAAGCAATTTCATATAATAACTAAGATAGAGTTCTCCAATTTTTGTAAAAATTAAAATAAATCTTATCCTGAAGGTCAATTTAAAAATGAATAACTTAGCAACAGATCAGAATTGAAAAATTGAATATTTGTTCATAACTTATGGTGCAGAATAGGCCCCGTTAAGTTATTTTTTTTAAAAAAATTTTACCAATTTTTTCCCATTTTTGAAAAATAATGTCTTTTTTTCTTCTAAATTTTAGCATATTTTTCTTAAAATATACTAAACAAATCAAAAAATTCCCATGTCTCCATTTTTTTAAAAAAAGAAGTTGTTACAAATAGTCGGATACCTTAATTAGGCAAAACAGATTATAGCTAATACTTATAAGTTTCAAGTTCTACTTAAACAGGATGAGAGTATTTTTCTTCACAGATTTTTAAAACAAGGTACTAAATTAACTTCTAAGGTTGTGAAAAATTATAAAACCTTTTAAAATTTAAAACATAATTATTACTTAGCTTTTTATTTATCTAACTGAATACACAAGTTTTGGTGAACATGAAGGGAATAACACTATACACACAAAATAATATAATATGGTCTCTTGTATTAGAAACAGAACGATTAAATCTCTTGTTCAAGTCATTAAGGTATCCGACTACATTAAAACTGTGCATTTTGCCATAAACTGACAAATTTTTTTATGATTTTATTTTATGGATCTTATTAGCTTTATAAAAATACCAAGTGTATCATTTTCCGTTTACTAGAACAAAAACTACAAGTGTTTTAGTAAAAGCAGATGCCATTACTTTAAGCAAGATGTCATACTTTAAAACGCGTTTTACTCGAAATGTGATTTTTTGAAAATAATCACAAACGGGGTCAGTGATTGCTAAAAAAGTTTTGAGCATAATTAACTGAATTTTTTTCTGTAAGTTCTGTATAATAGTAGAATTGTTTTAACCTTCAGATTTATCAATCACTGTTTAATTACAAAATTTACAGTCTCTTATGTGAATATAATCACTGTCTTTTTAAGCATTTTCATATAGTAACGGAGATAAAGTGCTCTAGTTTTTGTAAAAAAGAAAATATATCTCTTATCCTCTTGGTCATTTTAAAAATGAATAATATATCAACACATTAGATTGAAAAAATTGAAAATTTGTTCATAAACCTTTGGTGCAGAATAGGCCTTGTTTATGCTATTTTTTGTCAATTTTTACCTATTTTTTCCCATTTTAGTAATAATAACTTCTTTTTCACTTCTTAATTTTAGCACATTTTTCTTAATATGCACTAAACAAATCTAAAAATAACAAAAAAAAATCCCCATATCTCCTTTTTTTAAAGAAAAAGTTGTCGCAACCAGTCGGATACCTTAAGAATTTATCTCTGAACACTAAGCAAATCAAAAATGTGAAAACTTATTCAAAAGTTAAATAAAATTTACAAAAAAATTCAGTTTTCATCGCTAAATATTTCTATTTCTCCACGTGTTGAACTTTTCATTTAACAGAACAATTTACTGAAATTAATGTCTTTATTAGAACTGTTATTAATATTTATGTACAGTAATACCTCAAACTTACGCTATTACAGAGTGATAACCGCGTTATTCGGGGTATAATTTCATACATAAGTACACATAAATTATTTTTAGTTTGGACCTAAAGCGAAAGAAAACAGTAAAAATTTAGAAAAAAGAACTTTTAACCTTAATAACACAAAAACAAAGTGGCAAACCAGAGTAATTTTTGATGTAGAAGATTTCATACATTCCAACAAAAAAGTCTGCCGGATGAAAGGGTTTTTTTCTCCCACATAATCTCCTGGTATCAAGCTAATAATATTTTTATTCTTGTTTTGCTAGAAAAATGCATTCTTTGTTAGAGTCTGTATTTTCTAAAATTTGTAAACTATTTTAAATTAACTGAGGCCTTTTGTCAAATTCCCATTCATCATTTGATCTGATTGAACTGATCTTAAGACTCAAGTTCTGCAATGTCTTGCTCTTTCTCATGCATTTCAATGAGCTCATCAATTGTCAACTCCTGATTGTGGAACACCAACAATTTTTGAATTTGATCTTTTTTCGTTACTAAATTTATTTGCTTTGCAAGATCCGCAACTTCTTCAATCAAATTATCAATTTCATCAGTCTCTGACATTGATTCCACCTGATTTTTAGCGATGCAAAAAAAAAAAAAAAAAAAAAAAAAATGAATCGACGAGATTTGAAAATTGCGTAACACCTAATTCGCGTAAGTCGAGATATTACTGTACATTCAAACTTTTTTGAATATCTCACTTAATAATTAAAAATAATGTTCTAATTTTTTAAGGTATATTCCGCAATGATTTGTCATATATATATATTTTTTAGTTATTCAATTTTTGAAAGTGAAAGTGTGTATCACTGAACCGTATGATAATCTTTAGGAATAAAAAAAAAGTGTGCAAAATAATTTTTCATTTCTGTTTCTTCTCCAGAAAGGAACAATATTGAGAACAAAAAATATCCGTCAATCTCAAGATATATTGGAAATTCTTACTCCAAGCCTTAAAATGTTAACTATATAAATTGGCAAAATTGAGGACTGATTAATAACAATACTTTGGAAATGAAGAATAACATAGAATGCTTCATTTGGTTTATTTTCAAAATTCCTAACATGAATACAAATTCAGATATGTTTAAATTGTTAAAAATGCATATCTATTTGGTCACGTTTTCTTTTCACAAAAAATAGAAATGTATCTTTTTCACTTTAAATTCTGAATAAATTTTAAAGTTTGAAATAATTTTTAAGCAGCGTTAATTTTTTTTGTTATCTTTTTAGAAATTTGTAATATTTCATACAGAAGTTTTGAACCATGAATTTATAAGAATCAAAAACGAGATTTTGTCTGTACTCTTGTGCCAATTGTTTTTATATATGAATATGTTTAGGGGAACTTTGACAAAGCTTTAAAGTAAGATAAGAAAAATTAATGCAGTTTTAAAGTTTAAAGATTTTATTAAAATATATCATTAGATTTTTATTTCTTGACTATTTTGTTGCATCTGAAAACTTTTTTCTCGCAAATTCTTCAACGCATTTATATATTTTTTTAGCAAAATCTTGCAGATTACTGTGTGTCTGGGTTTTCTTAATTACCCAAAAGGAACGAGTATACATAAGCTTTATTGAAGTAGTATTGATTAAAAGTGCAGTGAAGCTATTAAAAGCTAATAACGGGGAATCCAGATTTTCTTATGAAAAAGGTTATAAGATAAACGTTATTTAATAGTGTACATGAGATTGTGTTTTATTATTTTGTTGTATAATAACACGAATACATAGATTTAAAAGAATGCAGTTTAAATGGTTTACATCTAGTTTGGAATAATATACATTGTTAGTGTATAAATTGTCGATTAAATTAAAATGCCTGAGTGCTTCTTTTTTAACTAATATATTCTTATTTAATACACGTTTTGCTATATTTTTATTTTGGTAATATTTCAGAGAAAACGATTCTGATTCTAAGCATACCTTATATTTTTAAACCAATTCTTACGGTGAAATTGTGATTAAAACTGTTATTTTAGCATATGATAATGCTAAGTAATTCAATTATAATTTAAACACTTTTTATTTTTAACGAGTACGTTATTTTCCTCATCGTTAAGCCCAGAGTTCAAAATTCAGTTTGTCACGATTCAGAGGTGGCTGGTGAACTTTAGCACACCGAATGAACAGACATTGTTATAAAAAAACTAAGTTTATTTGGCTCTAAGAACTTATTTTCATGCAATGCTCTGAGGGGGCAGTAAAATTGTATGTCTACCCTAAATTCCTATGAAAAATAATTAAGCACTTATTTGTATGTGTTTCTGTGTAACTGCACTCATCAGGTCTCACCTAGATCAACTGGATATATCGATTCAAAGCTTCTTTTCAAGAACACCAAGGCCTTCTAAAGTAACTTCGATAATCATACTTCAATATCAGCCTAACGACTAACTCTAACATTAACTTTGCAGGAGTTTAAATAACACTTAAATTAGCATAAAATCAAGTTCTCCTTATGGAAGTCAATTTTAAACTCAAACAACTTAAATAAGTATTTTTCTTTAAGAGTATTAGTAAAAGAGCGAAAACAGGATTCGTCACAAGTTGTGTTAAATTTATGGAAAAAAAAAAGACCTGCTCAAGTGTCGCTATCATCCCTTGGACGGATAAAATTACAAGGTAAATAGCCGATAGTCGTTGTGTTTCTCCTAGCACAACGGCAATTCAAACTGAATAACTAATCTGACTGAAACTTATAAAAATGTATCGAAATTCTGTTTTATTATTTCCTTCTAATCTATTAAAATTTAGCTTCAGATATAAAAAAAGACTGAAATACTTTAGATCTAGCAGTTCGTCATGCAGAAAATCTTTCCAGGAATTTTGAATGAAATGTTTTTTTCTCACAGAACATTTGAAACTGTAAAAATCTAATATGACAAATATATAATCTCCTTTAAAAATAAAGAAATACATTGAAGAAGTTTGTCTATTAATAAAAACACTATTTTGAGCAATTTACTTTTTGCGCAGAACAAAATGATGAAAAGGGATACATTTCAACAAGAACAAAAAAAAAAAAATTAAAAAAAAACAGTGATACTACTTAAAGAATATAAAAGGATTCCTTCACGCCCTTTAACAAGATTCAATATAAATAAACTTGAAAAAAAAAATTCT
Organism: Trichonephila clavata; assembly: GCA_019973975.1. Classification (NCBI taxonomy): domain Eukaryota; kingdom Metazoa; phylum Arthropoda; class Arachnida; order Araneae; family Nephilidae; genus Trichonephila; species Trichonephila clavata. The sequence goes on from BMAO01010139.1 coordinate 15,883, forward strand.
TTTGAACACTTTTCTTTTTTCTCCTAAGAATGAAATTCGGTGGAAGATTTTCATCTTGGGTATCTTTTCATATTTTTAAAATCTTTAAACATTATTCTTGAGTTTCTTATCGCTGCATGGGCAGATGTTGTATTTTTCACTTAGCTTTCTTTTCGTAATGGAAAAACTTCAAGTATTTTTGCATTAATTTGCCAAATATGTAAAATTCAAATTATTTAAAATTTCTTATCTTAATAATAACATGATTTGTATATGATATGAAATAATCTTTATTAAATACCAGCTGTAAATGAAAATAATTATTTTAGGCACTTAAAATATATCTTCTTATGATAAAAACTATTTTAATGGTACATTATTTTTTATATTAATCTATTTAAAAGTTAGAACTTAAAGTAAAACCTTTCGTAATGTTTTATTCTAGGAAAGAAAAAAAATGAACATTTAAGATGACACAAGAGCATAATACCAGCATAAAAATACCTATTTCCTTTTTTCTGGTTCGCATTTTAATATTACAAATAAGGAAATGTTAATTTTTCTGTTTTTTGTATGAATCTTCGAAAACTTTTTTCAGTCAAAGAAAGAAAAGAAATAAATATTTTTTAAATAAGTTGTACAACCGGATGCTTTAATGAATTTTAAACTTTTTCTTTAGTTAAAACTTGTATATATATATATATGTTTCGAGGTATTTATAAAATTCAATTGTAATATTGCACATCAGTTTAATGTTTCAAACAACCCAAACATTGTGAATTTTGCCAAAAATTGACAAATTTTTTATGATTATATTATAGGCCATCTATCTTATTAGCTTTAAAAAAATAAAAAGTTCATTATTTTCAGTTCACTTGAACAAAAACTACAAGTTTTTTAGTAAAAGTACATGCCATTATTTTAAGCAAGATGTCATAATTTAAAAGGCGTTTTACTCGAAAGGAGATTTTTTTTTAAATGCTCAAAGGGGACGGCGATTGCTGAAAAAGTTTTGAAATTAATTAATTGAAATTTTTTGTGTGTATTTTCTGTAAAATAGTACAATTATTTTATAACCTTCAGATTTATCAATCACTGTTTTATTACAAAATTTACAGCCCTTTAGGTTAATATAATCACTGTTTTTTTAAGCAATTTCATATAATAACTAAGATAAAGTGCTCTAGTTTTTGTAGAAACTAAAATATCTCTTATCCTAAAAGTCATTTCAAAAATGAATAACATAGCCACACATTTGAATTGAAAAATTGAAAATTTGTTCACAAACTTTTGGTACAGAATGGTTATGTTATTTTTTGTAAATTTTTCCCCACACACATATCTCCATTTTTTTTTAAAAAAAAGTTTTCGCAAGTAACCGAATACATTAGTAAATATGATTTTGGAATAGATAAAAGTATCTCTTACAAATATATTAAATATCAGATTATAAAATTACAAAATATTTTTATAACAGTTTATGTAGATAATGTGCCGGGTAATTTTGCCTTCATAACTAAATACTACTATAGTTTAATACTTAATAGGCACTTTGATAATAACACAGCATTTATCATATCATCAACATCTGATAGAGAAATATATAGTGACATTTTGGAATTTAATGAACAGTTAAGAACACACATTAAACAATAATTTAAAATTCCGAAATATATTTCTTACTCAAAAATTTCATTAAAATCTTGTCAAGTTTAGAGTAGTTACAAATGGTTTTATTAACTATATTAGCAAATCTGATAAAATATTTCATCAAATAATGCGATAAATAATCTGATAACAAGATGCAAGAAATAATCTGAAAACCTCTACCATAATTAAATATAGTAAAGATCTTATTGCTACATAGAAAATTGTACATAGACAATTCTTTATATTATACATTTTTCGTTATATAGATGACATTATCGTATTTGGTAAACAAGAGAATTTTACATCAATCAATAACTTTTATCCGGATTGTCTTAATCTGTGTGATACAGACAAATAATAACAACTCTGAAGCAAATTTTCTTGATATTGAAACACAATTAAAAATAACGTAATTGATATTAATCTATATACTATATAAAGGAGAAAAGAGCGACTCACTCACTCACTCACTCACTGACTAGTCACGATATCTCCGGAAGTATTGAACCTACAGACTTGAAATTTGGTAAACATGTTCCTTTCATGGAGTGGAGATCAGCTAAGAACGCATTTTTTTTTTGCGAAATTCGAAACGCAAGGGCCGTTAAGGGGTGTTATAAATAATTGTTTCCATTTTTACACTACTCGAAGTACAATCTTGAAATTGAGTAAGCAGATTCCTTTCATAGAGTAGAGATCCACTACAAAATGAGTTTGGTGAAAATCGAACCCCAAGTGGCGTTGCGGGGGCGTAATAGAATTTCCATTTTTAAATTATTAGACGCACAGTCTTTAAATTTGATAAAAAGATTCCTTTCATAGAGTAGAGATCAGCTACAAGATAGGTTTTCGGAAAATGGCCCCCAAGTGGCGTTACGGTGGTTAAGGGGCGTTAATAATCGTTCCCATTTTTAAACTACTTGACGTACAATCTTGAAATTGGGTAGGCAGATTCCTTTCATAGAGTACAGATCCGCTACAAAATGAGATTGATGAAAATCGACCTCCAAGTGGCGTTGCAGGGGCTTAGGGGGAGTTATAAATAATTATTCCGATTTTTAAACTATTAGATGCACAGTCTTGAAATTCGGTAACCAAATTCCTCTCATAGGGTAGAGATACGCTACAAAATGGGTTTCGTGAAAATCAACCCCCAAGTGGCGTTGCGGCTCTTAAGGGGTTGTTATACATAATTACTTCCATTTTTAAACTCCTGTAAATACAGTCTTTAAATATGATAAACAGAATCCTTTCATGGAGTAAAGAACCAATATATAATGTATTTTGTGAAAATCGATCCCCAGGTGGCGTCGCGGGGGTTCAAGGGACGTTATAGATAATTCTTTCCATTTTAAAATTATTAGATTCACAGTCTTCAAATTTGGTAAGCAGATTCCTTTCATAGAGTAGAGATCTGCTACAAAATCGGTTTTGTGAAAACAGACTACCAAGGGGCGTTGCGGGGACTCAAGGGGGGTTATAGTTAATTATTCCCATTTTTAAACTATCAGACGTACAGTCTTGAAATTTGGTAAGCAGATTTCTTTCGTTGAGTATCGAACCGCTACGAAATGGGTTTCGCGAAAATTTACCCCCCCCTTCCAGCTTTATTTCGGGGGATTAAGGGGCGTAATAGATAAATATTTTCGTTTTTAAACTATTCGATCTACCTGCTTGAAAATTGGCAGGCATGTTCCTTTCATGGAATAGAGTTCCTCTAACAAAGAGTAAAACAAAAGTCGAACCCTAAGGAGGGGTCAAGGGGAGTTATAGTTGAAAAAATCCTGTCGTAGAATTGTTAGACCTGTGTACTTGCAATTTGTTAAGCATGTTTCTTTTGTTGAATAGAGATTCACTAAGAATGCATTTGACGGGAATCAACTCCTAGGAGAGCAGAGCGTAAAGGGGCGTGTTGACAAAAAAATTCCTTTTTTCGAACAAGAAGGACTATAATAATGGAATTTGGTTTACATTTTTCTTTTCTTGAATTGAAATCCGTTAAGAACTGTCTTTGGGATATCCAGTCTCAACGGAATAAAGGGGAGAAGGGGGTATTGATAGTAAAATTTTTGTTTTTGCTCTGTTAGATTTAGACTTGAAATTTGGCTTCCATGTTTATTTTAAGGAGTGGAGATCCACCTAAAATTGGTTTTTCGGAAATCCACTTGGTTATAGGGTTATGAAAGTGCAAACATCATTATATACTCAATTTTAGAGATTATTAGATAATACAAATTAGTAGTTATGTCCTTTTTTTATCAAGAGGCGAGAGTTACAGGTATAAGTATATTTTTCAATACAATCGAATTCTTAATGCTAGGACTTAGATATCAATAATTTATATACCAGATGCATGCATAACAAATGAGATGATTGCTAACAGATGTCGCCACGCATATATGCAAACAATACGAAACCGTGACATGTGATTTTTTTATAGTTTGACCTTTGATACTCATGTTTAGTTTACATTTGGATGAGTTTCAGCGTGCATTGTATTTTTTTACTGTGTTGAATTGTATTTTTTTTACTGTATTTTATGCCTTCCGACCACTATTTACGGACAGCATTAATTTTTTGTTACCATCTGAAGAAAAATGCTGCCGAATCGCATCAAGTGCTTGTAGAAGCATACGGTTGCAATGCTCTGAGCCGTGCCCAGTGCTACAGGAGGTTTGAAAAGTTTCAAAATGGTGATTTCGTAGTGAGAAAACAGGAGCGTCGCAGACCAGCAAAAAAATTTGAAGATGCTGAATTGCAAGCATTACTCGATGAAGATGATGGCCAAACACAAGAACATCTTGCAGAACAATTGAATGTTGACCAGAGCGCTGTTTCCCGTCGTCTCAAGGCAATGGGCAAGATAATAAAGGTCGGTAGATGGGTACCACACGATCTAACGGACCGTCAACAGGAAAACCGAAAAATCGTGTGCGAAATGTTGCTTGCCCGCTACAAACGCAAGTAATATCTCCATCGTATTGTGACTGGAGATGAAAAATGGATTTATTTTGAGAATCGCAAGCGCAATCGATCATATGTTGACCCCGGACAGCCGTCCAAATCGACCGCAAGACCTTCGTCCTTGCGGTCAATTTCACAATGCTGTGCTTTTGCTTCACAATGCTGTGTATTTTCTGGGATCAGGAGGGACCAAACTATTATGAGCTTCTCAAACCCGGGCGAAACCATTAATATGATAGCTACAAGCAACAATTACTTAATTTGAAAGATGCTATACTCGAAAAACGCTAACAATACAAGAAACGGCAGCACAAAGTGATTTTCCTTGATGACAACGCACCTAGCCACCTTGCTAAACCGACTAAGGGCATCGTTAAGGCGCTCAGCTGGGAGCCCTTAGAGCATGTGGCTTATTCGCCAGACTTGGCTCCTTCCGATTACCACCTATTTGTATCATTGAGACACGTATTGGCTGACCAGCGCTTAACTTCTTACGAAAACGTCAAATCTTGGCTTGATGACCGGCTGGCCTCAAAAGACCGATCGTTTTTTTGGCGTGGTATTCAAAATTGCCCGAAAGATGGGGAAAATGTGTAGCTAGCGATGGATATTATTTCGGATAAAGAAATATTAACAGTTTTCGCAAATTTATTGTGTTTTTTTAAAAACAATCGTCTCATTTCATTTGCATACACCTTGCATATAAACAAGATATATTTATAAAATACCATGAAATATCCAGCGAAGCGGGCGGGTAACGGCTAGTATTTATGATATAAGAGATAAATTTAAGGAGACATTGTACCCAAAAAATCATCAAAATATCGAAACTTTTTTATTGGCTTATATGATACCTCGTATAATTATAAACATGCCCTCAAAATTTCAAAGCATTACCTGTATTTTTATTAAATTATGGAACAATATTTGATGCTGGACAGCAGACTAAACAAAACTGCCACGCACACTTTTCAGATCATCTGCTAGAAAAATGCCTGATAAAAAATGAATTAATTATTTTACTACCTCGCACAAATGTGACTAACATATGAAGAATTTTACATATGCAGTAACAAATCATTTCAAGAAAGAATTGAGCAATTCATGCAAAAATACTTGTTTTTGTATTGTTTATTGATGAGTAAATGGATTTAGTCAAGATTTAAAAGTTGTGCCTGCTTTTTATAATATTTTTATAAAATAATTAAAACTTGAGAAAATGGTTTCGCCCAAATCACAAATACTAAATCTCATTTTGATAACTCTGATAATGAAAAATCTAATTCACAAGAATAGCATAATTCCCCCTTTTTTATACATTTATTCTCGGTAATAAATATATATCCCATGTACATAAAATTCAACACAATTATTATCAAAATATTTTAAAATATTTATTTACACAAATATACAGATGCGATTATTCGATTTTGATATACTTTACCTATCAATTGTTATTCAATTTTGCTTTCATTCGTGTACAATATTTAACATGCGAAGGCTTTTAAAATCATAGAAGTAAAAAATAAAGGCATAAACATCTTTTGTACACGTTGTGCAGTACTTAAGTTGTAAAATTGAGCATATGGAATTAGCTCTGAGGTGTTTGTATTTATTTTTTTTATTATTATTAAGGTAAAGATTTATAAAATATTAATCTTTCATTCGTTTTTTTCTATATTATCACTATGCCAGTACAATGTTTAATTGTTCCACATTTTTGCAACTTCTTATGGTAAGCTATTCATGGAATGAAAACTTCAAACTAATATATATCTCTGTTGAGTTTTTGATCATATGCTATCAGTCAAAACCCTAAGGCCTTTTTAATAACTAAAGCAGTGATGTGAATTTTTTTATAATTGTTCTAAACTGTATATTTTGTGAAACTGTATATGGAATTCGCTCAAAGATACGTAGTAATTTTTTTTTAAAATTTCAAAATAAAAATTGATGCTTTTTCGAGAATTTTTGTATGTTTAGCAACAAAAAAATTAATATAAAATTAATTATCAGAGCATAAAAAACATGCACAGTTTTAAGTAGTATGTTAAAAGGTTCTTTGAAAAAAGTTTTGAAAGAAAATATGCATATTTAAAAAAAGCCTATAAAATTTAAAAAATATTAAAAACTCTTTAAGAAATTTGAAATTTTTTTTAATATTAAACTATTACTTAATAATCACATTTTTAAATACAATTAATATCAACTTTCAAAAACTAAAAATAAAAAAAATTGCAAAGATGATATTCAGTTGCCTTAATTTGAATATTATTAAAGTATCGGATTGGGAAAGTAATATGTATACATGAAGATTCAGAAGAATAATTATATATATGTTACCGTTAAAGCGTAAAATCCGTGATTTCATAGAATAACTAGATATTTCTTGAAATAACTAGAAAAATCAGTTAAAGTATATAAAATTATTGAATTCTATGATTTAACTAGGTATTCTGTAAAAAAATGATTACTTGATCGTTAAAGTATGAAAAATGGCACTCGAAAGTTCTTTGAACTCATTCTAGCTGCTTTTAGTCAATTTTGAGTCCCAATTTAAAGTGTCTTCACAAATTCCTTGCTCTAATAAATAATAAAAGTAAAATAAAGGTATTTCATAAAATTTAAATTAATATTCTCTTACAATTTTGTTTGAAAAACTTTACACACTGTTTTTATAAAGCAACAGGTCTTCTTCCAAGCATGTATTTTTTGATAATATTTAGATATCACTATTTCTACACATTTCCCCCTTCTGTTTAACTAATGTTAGCAATATGATTAGTAATAAATTATATCATATACTTTTCCTTATTATTTATCAATTAATCATCCGCAATAGGGAGGAAATGTATTTTGAAGAGATTTTAGTTATTATGATCTATTAATTTATAAAATAACTTTGAAATTGTTTATTTCTCACTTTAATCATCTATCATTAGTTATTTCATTGAATAGCTAATTATTTCACAGAATAACTATGTTTTTCATAGATTAACTAGTTATTTCATAGAATAACTTCGAAAAGTATGAAATATTTCATCTCTTATATACTTTAACTGACTTTTCTAGTTATTTCATGAAATGCCTAGTTATTCTATGAAATACTTCATCTCTTATATACTTTAACTGACTTTTCTAGTTATTTCATGAAATGCCTAGTTATTCTATGAAATATTGAATTATACAATTTAACGGTAACATATATATCGAAAAAAAAAAGAAAAAGAATATTTGACGAAAACGTATACACAAAATAAATTTTAAATAACAAGAGTAATTTTTCAAGACGTACTTGAGTGTAGACTCTGAGAGAAAAATAGTGTATTTTTAAGTCTGATACTTAAAATTTTTTATATACCCTTTGTCTGTTTATTTTCTGATATTTAGCATACAATATATATATATATATAATCAAAATTTATCTACAAGAGAGAGACGAATAAACATGAACAAACTGAAAAGAATTGAAATTGTAAGATAACCAGTCAATAGATTTTAAATGGAAATAAGAAAAATTAAGAAATAGAGTCAAATATAAAAATATATAAAAGCAAGGATGCTACAGTATTATAAACATTGCTGACTTAGGACAGCTAAATATAAAATATTTTACATAAAAGTGGGTTTGAATATGTTTTGTGGCCAGCCAACCTTCCCCCTTTCTGTTAATAATACTGAGCAAAAATCTATTGAAAAAAATAGATAGGAAATCTAAATCCATTATGAGAAGAATGTAACTTACCTAAAAATTGCATCAAAAATGCAGAGCCCACGCTAAATCTGAGTACAATAAACAAGTAATTGCCAGATTCTGGACCAAATACAAAGTCAAAGTATAGCAATGGCTGAAAAGTAGCATTTAACAAAAGTATGAAAAGAATAGAAATAATAAATTAAGATTTGTTAACATGCTACCATTATCTTAGGGACACTAAGATTATATATAATTTAAAAATATTAAATTAAATTAAATGAAAAAGAGTAATTTTATCTAAAATTAGAATTTGGATGTACCTGTAACTATCTAGGAAAAATAATAAATTTATAATAATAACCTATATATATAGTCAAAAGTTCTCTACAAGAGAGAGATGAATGAGCATTAATCAAATATGAAAAAAATTGAATTCTCAAGATAACCAGACAATAGATTTTAAAAGGATATTTGAAAAAGTAAAATAATGGAGTTAAATATAAAAAATATATAAGTATGGATGTTACAGAGTATCATAAACATTGCTGACTTAAGACAGCTTATATATAAAATAATTTATATAAAAGTGGAGTTGAACATGTTTTGTGGTCAGCCACACACACACAATCTTCCCCCTTTCTCTCTCTCTCTCTATATATATAGATAAGATATTTCGCTAAAAAATTCCTTAGGTTCCATAAAATACTCTAATCTAAGTTAAATAATTTCAGGGATTTAGTTGGTATTATCTAGCTCATTTATTAATTAAAATTCTAACTTAACTCAGCTATTAAGCTTTTACTACACAGTACAAAGATTTTATGTGCTTATATCACGTCCCTTAAAATATGTATGAATTTAGTTTATATTAGCAGAATCAAATCGACGGACAATACGTCAGTAAATATCGAAATTTGTTGGAAATATTTGGACAATAACCTTTATTTAACGAAAGTATGTATTAATTAAAAGCATCCTAGTGCTATCGTTACATATCTTTTTACTTAGAACTATCGTAGCGTATATTCCTACTCCCATAGGAAAGTAATTGTGCTGCGCAAATTTCAGTTATTGTATATGTTATCCTTGTATTTATTATTGTCTATTTAATTATTTACTTGTCACATTTTATCTCTTTGCTTCAATAAATATAAGACCTTCATGGGCATTTTTTTATTCAAGTCAATCAATATAAGATATATTTTTATTTATGTTGGGCGATCAACATCAATAATTGTATTTTTGAACTCTTGATAAAAATAATTGCTTTCTGTTTTTATGAAAAATAAGTTACCGTAATTTGTTAAATTTCTGGCAATTTTAAATCATTATTTTATTTACTAAAATATGCCTAAAAAATAAATTGTAAAATTAAGATTCCAATAATTATATAAATTGATTCCATAAACTGTTTGTAATTTTGCATAATACATTTTCTTACTAATGACGATAAGGGATTGTTTTTGCATAGAAAAAAAAACATACTTTATTTCATATACATTTAAAAAAAAGTTAGATTCTATCACAAAGAATTAATATTTTTTTAGAAAAAGTTCTCATTGTGATTTCTTTTATGCTTAAACTATGTTATTTAACAGAATATGATATTAAAATATTTAAATATTTCTTTTAAAACAGGTATGAATATTTTTTTTCTGGAATACAAATTGAAAATATCATAAGAAAATACGTTATCTCATGTTTTCTTCGTGGTTCCTTTGGAAAAAAAAATATTAAACACTTTGAATCATTTCTACGATTCAAGAACGAAATGCAATAAAACACCAATACCAATATTGATTTTTTCGTATGAAACAATATTATTGAAAAAGAAAAATTTTATATTTTTATATTGAGAGTCTCTTTCCTTTCTTTGAACTATCCTTGCATATAGAATGATGATTCATTATATTTGTATCTTTTCAAGGTACAAAAAAAATCCTTAGTTATCTATAAAATGTAACAACAATCACCGTCAACTTCATTTCTTTAGGCAATTTATTCAACACATTGAATTATTGGTAACAATCAGGGGGCAATAAAAAGAAGCGACGACACAGAAATTCAAGTATTTACGTAAATAAACAGAAAGATAGAAAGGAAAATATTAATGCTTTAAATGGGATTAATGAAGATTCATAATATAATTTTCCTTCCGGTAATACAAACCAAAGCATGTGAATAGCTTTTAGTACCCGGAAAAAAAATTATACATGAAGGTGAGTCGGGAAATTTCCCTGTTGATCGTGATCAGAGTTGTGCATAAAAGTCAAAATATGGAATGACATAAAGATAAGACATAACTTTATTTTCCACATGCTATGTACATTGAGACATTCGTCATATCTCTGGATAAGCTCCAAAAGGCCCTACAGGAAAAAAATCAGCCTTTGCATACGGAAGAAGCGATTAACGGTGTTTTCAAAGCGCTTTTCGGCGAGATTCATTTTCAAAGCCGGGAACAGATGAAAATCACTTGGTGCGAGATCAGGACTTTACGGTGGATGGCGCTCTCATCCAAGAGTTACAATATGGTTTTGCATTCTCGTCGCCGAGTGTGGGTTCGCATTGTCATCCAACAACAGAACGCCAGATTTAAGAAGCCCATGCCTTTTTTTCCGAATCCATCCGTTTGATCGCGGTTGACCTGTACCCAATTGTGTATCTGTGTCTTTCACGTTCACCTTCTGTTTCGTCGTTCGTCCATAGCAGTTAAACACTTCTTCCGTATGAAAAGCCCTGAATTTTTCCTGGAGGCTTTTTGAAGCTTATCAAGCGGTATGACAAATGTCTCAATGTATTTGGTACTTATGTGGAAAAATAAAGCCATGTCTTATCTTTAATGACTCATTCTATGTTTTGACTTTCATACACAACTCTGATCACAGTGGATAGGAGAAACTTATTTTCCGACTCACCCTCGTATCTTTTTCCAAATAAATTTTGTATATTTGTAATAATTTGAATATGTGCTACATTGAAAATTTCAAATTCAGAGTATATAAAGTTTATCCAAAGCTACATACACATACTTATGCAGATTTTCTTTTCGAACGACTAAAGAAATGTTCATGTGCAAATTTCGATTTATGCAGCCTATGCGTACGGGTTTTAGGAAGAGTTAAAAATTAGCTCAAGGAAAATATCTTAAACTATTGTGCCGTTTATACTTCAACAGGGAATGCAATTTCTGCCCGATTCTTCTAGATTGGATTTAGCATTTTTGCGAGCCACATGTAAGGATTTTATAAACATAGGTAATAAAATACTACACTCATGTTTTATAGAAAAGAAACAGTTATCTTCTTTAAACGTCTTAAATCAACAAATCATCTACATGTTTTCACACTTTAAATTATAGCAAATATTTGCCTTTAATAAATATTGATATTTCTCAAAATTACAGTTGTAATTGTAAAAATTATAAAATAATTGTTAAAAGTATATAATAATTGTATGCATAATAACTTTTATCAAAATTTGACCACGAAGAAAAACTTTTGAAAGGTTTTGGCAAAATACCAGAAATTAAGTTTGCAAGAAATATATTTGTGTGTGTTCCTACTTAAAATTGTTACTTAATAACTTGCATTTAAGTAGAAAACAACTTTTACATCCCTTTCCGCTATATTTTTAGTTATTTAATTATTTTATAAGTGTAAACAGCCATTCGATATTTTTTTTTAATGATTAACATTGCCATGCCGTAGATTAAAGTTTTCGTTAGATTACTAAGAAGTTGTCACCTTTTTAAGTTTTTTTGTGTGAAAATTCTTTGTGAAATGAAGGTATTTATTGTGAGACTATTTATTATGATATATAGGAAGTTTTTTAGATGTGTGGTGGTTTCTTTGTTTTATTGTCCATAGGTACTTTGATTAGAAGAAGACATAATTTTAAAAAAAAAGTCGTATAGCATTGACTACATAACCATACATTATAATTCGGTAACTACGTAAGCAATTAAACATATATGACAAGAACGATTTGATTTCATTCATACATATTTTTTAAATCTCTCGTTTGATGAAAGAAGACTAAACAGCACTACTAATTTGAAACGAATAGTACAAAACATGATATGGAACAAAGTATAAAACATGGAACTTTGAAAATATATATATCTATGTATAAAGTTTGCTTCACAATAAAATCAATGTTTCTTTAAGAGTAGTTTTCTCTAAAGATAGTATCCAATTTGAACTTTGGGAAATAATTGATTCTATGTTTGTTTACAGTCTTGTTCTCTCTCCCATATAATTAAAGTAGGTTCATTTATTGAGAGAGAGAGAGCTACAAAGAGAAAAAGAGTCCATTGTTGATAAGTTAAACAGTGATGAAAAACTGTACTTGTGCTGAGCAAATAGAGCACAAAAAACTCTCGTGATTTGACGAACTTTACGTTATAAAAAAATCGTTTGACTTAGTGATTAAAAGAAAGAAATGTTTAAATTAGGTGGTCCCCGATCTAGTATCTTGGAAGATAAATAATCCGTGTGTGATATCAGATGGAGTGTAAAAATTAACGCCTTTTTTTTACAAGAATGGTTAGTTTGTGCACCAGAAAAGCTATTTTAAGAAAAAAGGGATTAGTTTTTTCCAGTTCGTGACTTGCATTCTCAAAATCAAACATTTTAGAAGCAAAAGAGTGAAAATGAAAGAAAAAGTTGCATATCTTGCAGAATTGGTAGCGCGTGATCCTTAAAGTTGTAATTAGGGTTTACTTGCCGGATTTTCGAGAAATTGTAAAATTTCCGTACTTTTTGTATTCTCGGAAATTTCCGGGGATGGTACGGGGCTTAAATAATATATGAGGTACCTATTTTTAACTTTAATGTGGATTTCAAACTCGGATATAAATTTTAAACATTTAAAGCTACTAATACTAATTGTTTAATACTTAAATATATTAATTGTCTAATACTGAAACATAAAATGTTTAATAAAATATTAAATGTTTAATACTTTAAAACTACTATTTATTTAATTTTTATTGATTTATTTAATTTTTATACTCTTATGAGCTATTTAATTGAATAAAAAATTTGAAAAGGGATCAATCCCCAACTGATGGGCGAGAATATTTTTAAGCAATACCGTAAATCTTCCTATTTATTATTTTTCTTTACCAAACTTCGTATGAAACTCTTACATTAATATTTATTCATATTTATGTAACAATAGCATAGCAATTCTAAAAACAAAAAGACGGTTATACAAGTGAGTGAGTGAATGAATATTAGGGTCACACTTTTCAGCTACGCGAAGGCTTTTGGCGACGGGCTTCGTAATTTTGAACCATGGTCAAGTGACGAGGACGACACCTGAGCTAGAACCCTCCTCTCCTAACTACCCCACTACAACAACGTTAGGACGCTTGAGCTCTCGACAGATTTAACGGACTATTATACAAATACATCTATATAAATAAAAATGAGAGTGTGTGTGTATGTCTGTATGTGTCTTATGCCTTCCTAGGCCGTTCAGCCGATTGCGATGAAACTTTGGGAAAAGATTGGACGCATGCCCACAAAGGTTTCTAAGTTAGTAAAGTTGGCCTCTAAGGGGAAGGGTTACGGGGGCTTAAGGGGTGTTATATATATATATATATATATATACATATATTCCTGTTTTGGAGCCATGAGAATTTTTTCGTAGGCATATTCCCTTCATGGAGTAGACATTCTCTACAAAAAAGGTTTTGCGAAAATTGACCTATAAGGGGCATTGCGGGAGCTTAGAGATAAATATTCCCGTTTTTGAACTCTTAGAACTACAAATTTGAAATTTGATGGGCATGTTCCTTTCAAGGATTTGAGGGTTACTGCAAAAAGTGTTTTGAGATTCGACCCTAAAGGTTGTTGCGAGGTCTTAAAAGGCGTTAGGGATGAATATAAGCGGTTTTGAATTTTTAACCGTACAGATTTGAAGTTTTGTTGGCATTTTATTTTATTCATTTATTTTTGTTGAATATAGATCCGCTACGTGAGAATTTTACGGAAACTTGACTGCTATTACGGTAAGGGGTGGGGAGTTGCTGCGTCTCATTTATAAAAAAAAATTTCGATATCGAACTTCTGCTTACCGTATCGAAATTTAGTACGCCTGTCCTTTTGTTCAACATAAATTCGCTAAAAAAGGATTTTACGGAAATCAACTCCTATGGGGGAGAGGGAATTTTTTGTGGCGTATTGATAAACAAATACCCGCTTTCAAACTACTAGACCACAGTAATGAAACTGGGTATGTATGTCTATGTTGTTGAATTGAACAGGTTTGTGGAGCGGGTGTTATGGACATCGACTTTCAAAGGGGGTTACTGGAGTTTATTAATAAAAAAAATACGCTTTTGATCTATTAGATTTATACTAGAAATTTGAAAAACATGCTTATTTTATTGAATAGAGATCAACTAAATATGGGTTTTGTGGAAATCCACTTGAGAAAGAAAAGAAAATTCTACAATTTTAGAAATTATTTGGACGTTCTGTTCTTTTATGTCAAGAATTATAAGAATATATTTCAATACAATCGAATTCTTAATGCTAAAATATGGATAATTTATATATATATATATATATATATATATATATATAAAACAGTATATAATCATATAACATCATGAAAAACCCATGGAACTGGGCGGGTAATGGCTAGTAATTAATATCTTTAACGTACATAATTGTTCAGCAGCAAATAAATTTTCCTGTATCCATATTACTATTTATCTCTTAGTATTAACATTAGTGAAGTACTTGATTCAGCTTTCACTGATTAATTTTCAAACACATGTGAGTCAGAAAATGATGAACAATTATTTCAGTAATTAGTTTTTACATGGAATTATTTTTTAATCCTTTAATTTTCAAAATCTTTAATTGTAACATTTTTTCCGTGTTGTGAACAATTTTTGCTTTTACTGCAAGAAGTGATAAATTTCATTAAAAAAAATTGGAACTTTTAATTTGAGGAAATATTTTTCTTCTGTGTATGTGATAAAATTGAAAACGAAAAATCGGAGATGGTAACAGAATCTGTAAAATAAAGATAGTGTGACATATTTTTTTAATTATAAACTCTTTTGTATTTGAATTCATAGTAACTTATTTCTTTAGAATAAATATTTATTCCTTTGAAGTACGTCTTTCTACAGATTATGTTTTTTTTTTGCTCAATATATAAATTAGTTTTAATTTTGGAAATTATATGTATTATTATTTTACTTAATTTAGATTGATATTATTTAAAAATAACCTGTTTTTAAGTTTTTTTAAAATTTTGATGTATACCCGGGAACCCCGGGAATGACAATTATATTCACGGGCACAATAAATATACTATACTAACATTATAATTATTAAAATAATTGGAAAAAATCAATTAATACAATAATTAATTAAAAAGTAATATAATAATCAATTAATATAATAATATTTAATATATAATAATAATTAATATAATAATAACTAATATAATAATAATTAATATAATAATAATTAATATTATAATAATTAATATAATAATACTATGATAATAATTAATATGATAATAATTAACGTAATGATAATTAATGTAATAATAATTAATATAATAATTATTAATTAAAAATACTACTACTAATAACAAAAACGTATAAGGAACATCTCTTTTGCAAATTACTCTTTATATTAACATTTTTAATTATTGAGAAAGGTGCCAAATATATATATATATATATATATATATACTTGCTTCATATACACAAAAAAGAAAATAATTTATAGAAATTTTAAAATTAAATGTTTGTTTTTAGATTGAAAAGGTTATTAATGTGCAATTTTAAAATTATCCAAAATATTTATTTATTGTTGTATAAATAAAAACCAACAAAATGCATTTTTTAAATTCATAATCTCTTTCTACTTTTTTTATAGAAATACTGTTTCATGGATTAAAGAATGAAGCAAATAAAAATTTAATTATTTCAGAAAAGCATTTTAACTTTTTGGGGATCTTTGTATACAAATAATTCATTCTTAATGCAACAGGTCTGGCATAAAAAATACAATATACTGTTTCTTTTAAATATTTATCTTAAGCAAATGTTACATTGGAAATTATTCATCATTCTATGAATTGTTTCATTCAGGTTTTACGTTAGAACTATGATTTGTTTTAAAATAAAAAAAATTAGAATAATGCGTTAAAGACTCATTTTAAGTTGACTTTATTAAATACTTAAATATTCGATAATATTTCAAATTTAAACTAATTTAAACTTTATTAAAACGATAATTGAATTCTAACTATCGTGATACTTTCTGACAGTACCATACAATAAAAAAGGAAGGAATAAAAACAACTTTTTCGATGTAAAGGTATAGATTTTATTAATGGCTTGCAAAATTATTTGTGAACTCTCCTTAACGTGAACTATTTATCTTTTCATTTATTAAAATGTTATTTACATGTACAATAAATCTCTTTTACAGAAAAATTTATGATTTTTTTTTAGAAAAATAAAATAAAAATATATTTAAATTGCTATTTGTATGTAAGAAAAATAGAAAAGCAAGCCATCTATGTTAAATAATTAGCTACAATAATTTAATTGTCGAATTTATTGTTCTCTTAAATGCGACTATGGCTTATTATGAATAATCTTTGAATAATATCTCTCGTATAATTCTCTTTATTATTCAAGTGCAAATTTTTATAAAACTTAATTCAGTAAAGGGATAATTGCAAATCCTTCCACATTAAAATCATAGAATGAATTTTTGCCATGATGCGAATTGTAAGTACATTTATTCAGCATATGAACTCCAGGCAAAATTTAGGATGACTCATACGCGCTTTAAGGATTGAATTTTATGCTAATGGTTATTTTATTTAGCAGCCAATTTAAAACGATTTTTAAAAAAAATGAAATCCTTCTTCGAGAAAGTGAAACAGGGAATGATAGTAGATTCATGTTCATAGAATAAACCTTTTGAAAAGGAGAGAAAAAATACTGTAGAAAAAAAATGAAATTCCAGTAAAAGGATATTTAATTGAATCAGCAACGTCTGTTTTCATTTATGTGAAAACTATTTGTGTTACTTGTCTACCAGCTAGACATTCGAATGAAAAAGGAACAACTAATACGCTCTCATTACCGGTTAACGATTCTTCGAACTGATGATGTTCAAAAAGCATTCTACGCTATCATAAAATCAGCATTTTCTTTTTTTTCTCTCTTTTCGAAAAGGGAAAAAAATTCAATAGAATAAAACAACTAACTGGCACTTCATCATCTGAATGATACTTTCTAAACTTCTCGCTAGATGGCGCGCATCGATGAAGTGGTGGATGCCAGATTCATTCTTGACTATTCCGAGAGGAGGATGGGGAGAAATATTGAATTGCAGACGATCGCGTTCCACTATCACGAGTAGGTGTAAATTTAGTGGGGTTGCCCAAAAACTCCACAGAGTTACTTATTCGGTTGGATATTCGTTATCATGTAGAAGTTGTGCATAATGGTATGGTTCGTGGATTTCCGCATCTTTACTTTGCTGTGGACTTTGCAAACTGTCGTGTTTATTTTGCCAACCCTGAAGGGACCATTTGCGGTTGAATCGGGTAAGTCCACATTTTTTGTGTACTTTGAGAAAGTTCCCCCTTTTGCTTGAAGTTAGTAGTTTTGCGCTTCTCTCTGAAGACGTCCGGCGGGAAGTTGTAGGAAAATCCACATGGGATGTTCGTTTCGTTTCGTAAACGATTGCTTGATAAAATGCTTTTCGAGTAAAGTACAACAAATACAATTAAATATAAAAAAAATGCTTACATATAAAATCGAAAGAAAAATATTAAGCTCCATTTAAAGACAGTTTAATTAATTTATTTTTAATTGGAAATGATCCTTCGATAAATATATCGAAAGTTAGAATTTAATGGATATGAAAGAAATGAAAATGTGTAAACGTGTGTGTTTATTGTCGAAAGGTAAATTGTGAAGACTATATTTGGTTCCAATTAAGTAAATTCCGGTTAGTGAGGAATAATATTAATACCAAGATTAGTAGTTAAAAGTTTATTTATATTCAAATAGTTTTAGAAGTTAAGGCACTTTATAAAAAGAGCATTTAGCATATATTTAAAAGTGTTGCATGCGGAAATTAAATTCTATTTTTTATTGAATAAAACCAAATATATTCTAAGTATTCCTGAATTGATATAAGTCTGGAAATAAGTTATAGTTTTCTAAAGGAGAAATAGCATATATTCGCTCTCTCTAACATTTTAATGTACTTTTATGTAGCTCCTTTTATATTTTCTTCTGTTTTCATCTTTTTTATTTTTTTTGGATTTCATGAAAAATTTTACAAAATTCGTATTTCCTATTATATTATTGCTAGAAAGCTGTTAAATACTTTCTTCTTGGAATTAGTTTTAAAATAAATGAAAAATTGTAAGTGTAGCAAAAAACTAATTTGTAATAAGAATGGGATTAAGGTTGAATTGTAGGAAATATAATATTTCGGTATTTAAACTATATTTGAATATTCAAGTTGATGATTAATGAATGTGATTTACACATCCATTTTAATTAAATATTTTTGCATATATTGCAACTTACTGAAACTTTAAAAATACTTCAGAACATCTCTTTCCTGTTAACAAATATAAATCAATAGCGATCAAAGAAATTTTTACTAAACAAAAAGTTTTTTTAGTTGGAAAAATGATGATCAGTAATTTTTTTATCCTTTTTTTCTTTCGGAAACTTATAGAATTAAAAAAAAAATTTCTTTCCCATTTTCTGAAAATAATTACTGCAAACATTGTTGGTGTAGTAATTTAAAGCGTTTATAAGACTTTTCTTCCTTTCAAAATATATACAGTTTATTGTATTACGATTAATCAGAATGTATTTGATCGCTTTTATTTCGACTTTGACAATTTGCAGATGACATTACCTTCGATCGAATTCCAAATCACAGATGTAATATTCTTTGAAATTTACAGAATATATTTAAATTAAAATTAAGTTTTAATTTTATTTATGTTTTAGTTTTACTATTAAGTAAATTTTAATCTGATTTTAGCTATTATTGATTGTATTAAAAATTGTTCGTATACATTTTATTTATTAGTACTGATAGGAAATAGATGGATGATAAAAAAAGAAGAAAAAAACAGAAAGAATTATATTGCGTAAGTAAAAAAGGCCCAGATTTAAAAGACAAATATTGATTGTGTTAAAAATTAGAATTAAAAACTCAATTAATTTATTTGTAATTTTATGAAGATACATGAATTTATTATCTGTAGAATAAACCGATTATTAGAGAATTGTACCTAATTGTACACAAAAAGGGTAAGAACTTTTAATGGTACCTTGGTTCTATATACATGAATTTTAAAAAAAACAACTGGTTTTTAAAAATTTCGCAGAGGAATTAAGTATCTATTCTAATGTCATCTGAATGATAATAAAGGAATACATAAGGTGTTTAAATAAATTTTACACGAAAAGAGCTTATAATAGGAATAAATGTAATTAAAGTAGGCTTAATTTAACAAATAGCAATACAATATCATACACTTTTCTGAGAAATTAAAACATTCCAGTAAAAATAAAGTTATTTCACCTAAAAAACTCCTTGAAAATGCTTAATTCTAATTTATTACATTTATTTTTAATTTAGAATAGTTTTTTTACTATTTTATTTAAAATTACTTTTAATATATTTCACTACAAACTTTTTTTTTTTTTTATTTTTTTTTTTTTTTTTTTTTTTTTTTTTTTTTCTATTAATATGTTTTTTTTTATTTTTTCTAAATTTAAGTTATACTATCTTTTTTAAATAAAAAAAAAAAAAAAAAAAAAAAAAAAAAAAAAAAAAAAAAAAAAAAAAAAAAAAAAAAAAAAAAAAAAAAAAAAAAAAAAAAAAAAAAAAAAAAAAAAAAAAAAAAAAAAAAAAAAAAAAAAAAAAAAAAAAAAAAAAAAAAAAAAAAATTAAAATTATTTTTTTTTTTTTTTTTTTTTTTTTTTTTTTTTTTTTTTTTTTTTTTTTTTTTTTTTTTTTTTTTTTTTTTTTTTTTTTTTTTTTTTTTTTTTTTTTTTTTTTTTTTTTTTTTTTTTTTTTTTTTTTTACTTTTCATAAAAATGTGTTTTCTTGATAGTTTTTCTAAAAATATGTTTTGCCTAAACTTTATTATTTTTATTTAGATATGATAGATTAGATGAATTTTTAGAATTTTTAGAATGATTTATTAGATGATTTTATTTAGATTATGAAAAGATTATGATAATTGTACATTATTTCTTCTTCATATTAATTTAATTTAAAAAATATCGATTTCTTTTTTTTAATAGTAATAATGTTACTGTCAATTTTTTACCAGAGGTATATCGAAATTCCCATTATCAAATCATACGTTAACAGTGCGAATTATTTTTAGTTAGCTGATTTACTGTGATTTTCAGAATTATAATTAAAGACTAATATTTTCAAATCGAAATGGAAAACATAAAAATCAGCATGTCAGATTAAAAGTAAAATTTCACGTTCTACATCGTATTTTTTTTTTAAAAAAGGGGGAACATTTTTTAAAAAGTTAAACATACTTTGGACAACAAGAACAAAAAAAAAAAAAAAAAAACACTTCTAAAGCTGTCATTTTTCAAAAAAAAAACCAAAAAAACGACAGTTTTTATTTGTTTACATCAGTAAATAGAAGCAGATCAAATGATTATATAAAAATAACAGGTAAATGATAAATAAAAAAAATAATTTTAATGTTTATTAATAATATTTGTTTTTAACATACAAGTTTGCGTTATTTATTTACTAATGTGTAACATAAATAGGTTTTTGTGACATTTAATAGACATTGTGACAAATCTTCTCATTTACATCATTAAGTCCTATTTAAAAAAAAATCATTTGAAAAAAAAAACCTGCCAATGTTACTATTAACTTTTTTTCAAACTATCCTTTTTTTCTTAAGGCATAAAAATATAACATAAAGAAATGGAGTGTTTAAATTTCATAATATTGATTTTAATAACAATGCTTCAATACCAATTTTTACAATATTGATTTTCTTACATGTTTCTGTGATTCGAGAAAACACAGTTTTATTAAAAATTGTTATAAATTCAGAAGAAAATAAATGTAAAAAAAATAGTTAAGCGCTTTACATAAATCTATGTGTAATTAAACATCATTATCTGTAAACTTATTTAAAACATAATTTTATAGATCTCAATAATTTAACAATGCAAATTATATATGAAGTAAATGAATTATTTGGATGTTTTAGTTATGACTATACTAAATAATTTAATTGTATGAAAGAATTTTTTTAGGAAATGATATCAATTTTTTTTTGTAAAACAATGTTTTTCATTAAGCTATTTAAGCTATATTGTTGTTCTATAATTTAAATATTCTATGTGTTCTGAATAAATAATTCTGTAAGTATCAAAAATATATTGAAAATATTAATTGTTTGCTGTTATTTAATTACTAAGTAGGCTGTATACAATAGAATCAGGTTGTTCTTTTTTAGATATGTTATACATTTACAATAGTACATTGTTTGACTATAATCATATCTTCATAACTTATACAGTAAAACATTAAAGTACTTCTATTTAAAATTAAGTAAAAAAAAAATCATTTCATTTGAAAAAAAAACCCTGCCAATGTTACTATTAACTTTTTTCAAACTATCCTTTTTTCTTAAGGCATAAAAATATAACATTAAGAAATGGAGTGTTTAAATTTCATAATATTGATTTTAATAACAATGCTTCAATACCAATTTTTACAATATTGATTTTCTTACATGTTTCTGTGATTCGAGAAAACACAGTTTTATTAAAAATTGTTATAAATTCAGAAGAAAATAAATGTAAAAAAAATAGTTAAGCGCTTTACATAAATCTATGTGTAATTAAACATCATTATCTGTAAACTTATTTAAAACATAATTTTATAGATCTCAATAATTTAACAATGCAAATTATATATGAAGTAAATGAATTATTTGGATGTTTTAGTTATGACTATACTAAATAATTTAATTGTATGAAAGAATTTTTTTAGGAAATGATATCAATTTTTTTTTGTAAAACAATGTTTTTCATTAAGCTATTTAAGCTATATTGTTGTTCTATAATTTCCAAAAATATTCTAATGTGTTCTGAATAAATAATTTCTGTAAAGTATGCAAAATATATATTGAAAATATTAATTTTTCCCTGTATATTGAAAACTAAAGTTTGAGAAAAAAAGCTTCTATATTAGCAAGTAAGAATCAGGGTCTGTTCTTCATTATTATTTAGATATCGTTATACATTGAATTTTACAAATTAGTTTTAACAGCTTAAATTAATTGAAACTTATTTAATTCATTATACGACTTCATAACTTACTAACAGTAAAAAATTAAATAACTTGGACTATATTAAAGGATAAAATAAGTAAAAAGCATTTAATTCAAAATCAAAGCATAATAAATAAAGTATGCGGTGATAAATCGGAGAAATTATATTTAAATCTTAATGGAATTTATGTAAAAACTTTTCATTTCTCTATTTTACAAACTTGTAAACAAAAAAAGTTGAAAACAAATAATACATGTAATTTATTTTGCGTCCTTTCAGTCGGTTAAGCAATTCGTTCTGTGAATTATGAAATTTTTCAAAATAAATCGCGCTCTTAAAAATAAGGTCATGTGAAAAATAAGACATCTCGGTTCGAGAGTAAAGAATTTATTTACTTAATTTCTTACCAAAAGAAAGAAGAACGCGTATTCAATTTAATACCTCTGAGTGAAATTTAATTAAAAAAGATTGTAGTGCTTCTAAATGAAAGCCTTATTCTTTTTCCACTTTATGTATTTATTTTCCAAGCGAAATTATAGCTATGTTTCAAAGTAAATAAGTAAATTCCGAATTTTCTAAATAAGTAAAAATGTAATACTCTTTCATACTACACACTCTCGGTTAATATTTCATGTATCTTATGCTTTTTCAGTCAAGTTATTTATTTTACGTAATGCTTGTTTTAAAACTAGAACATTTATCGCTTCTATTTTCTTTTTATCAAGTTCATTTTCAAACAAAATTTCAATGTTAAGTCATAGCTGCGAGCTACCAAGTCCATTAAAATGACTCAACACAGTACGGTTAACCTTACACTTTGCTGTATAAATATTTATTTATTATGAAGATACTCTTAAAACTTTAGCAAAATAGAATATTATGCAATCGCATTTCCCTTAAGGCATCTTTAAAATTAAACTGCATTTACGATAGGTACAGTAATTAAGAATACGTTTGGAAATAATTAAGATTCTGTAAAATGCACCTCTTACAGCGAATAACTAAAGCAAAAGTAAAATATTATGTGCTTCTGTTTCATTAAATAAAGGAGAATACAAATCGGTGACTAAGTGTATATCTTTGTCAAATCCTTATAAATATATTTCATAATATTTTTAACTGTATTTTTTCTTCTAAGTTTTGTTTCAGTCAAGTAATTTGAGCAATTAAAATGGAATGTAAACACCTTATAATTTTCTTTAAACTTCCAATCTTAGCCTTAAGATTAAGGATTTCTTAATGTGTTGCTGTGGCTACTTTTATTTCACTTTGTGCTGTCTTACGCTTTACTTGCTTAGTGTTTTAATTAAGGCATATATATACGAGGGCTATTTTTAAATAAGGTCGGTTGGCGCGTATAGTTTCCCTAGTTCGCGCGTACGCCGCAATGAGTCTGCGTCACTGGCCAGCATCCGTTGCGCACACACACGTACCATTTCCAGCTCTGTAGCAGACGTGTAAGCTCCACTATGCGTCTTTAAAATGTTTAAGGTGATTGAATCGCACGCCAAGGGGGAGATAGGTCTGTTATCCGTTTTTTTACTGCGAGAAACATGTCGACTGCAGACATTCATTGCCTGATAACAGAAGTTTATGGCACTGAAGCAATGAGTGACCGCAAAGTTCGAAAATGGGTCAGGAAGTTTGAAGATGAGAGCCTCACACTTCTCGAACGACTCGGGACTTAACCGAATCTTTGACTGGGAGGTTCTGAACCATGCATCATACAGCCCCGACCTTGCTTCCAGCGATTTCCACCTTTTTCGGTACCTCAAACACAGTCTTGGCGGGAAGCGTTTCAGTGACACGAAGAAGTTAAAGCAGCAGTGCACTTTTGGCTGTCCGACCAGGTGGCAGACTTCTTTGAAGAAGGTTTTCAAAACTTAGTTCTAAGGTATGACAAAAGCATTAACAAACTCGGCAACTATGTAGAAAAATAGGCAAAATTATGTACAATTCTAAAATAAAGGTTTCTTTAAACAAAATATTGTCATTATTTTTTAAAACAAAAACCATATATATATATATATATATATATATATATATATATATATATATATATATATATACTAATAAAGAAAAAGTGTAGTTTACTAAAGTAATAAAAAAATTGAGATTAGGGGTTTTTGTATGTGATCTAGTTCTTAATTCAATAGAATTAAAATTCCTATATTATTTGAAAATTCTAAGTAAAATCATTGTGCTAATAAAAGCTTAACATCAGTTTGTATAATATCCTGTTTTTTATATTTTATTATTTTGAATCAATTTTTTTGACACTTTGTAGTGGCCGTGGTAGCCAAGTGGTCAAGGTATCGGATCATGGTTGGCGTGTCATGAGTTCAAGCTCAGTACCACTGAAGACCCGCCGTGTAGGAGAGCGATGTACGTTAAATCTGTCGAGAGCTTAAACGTCCTCCCGTTGGTGTAGTGTGGTAGTTAGGAGAGGGGGTGCCAGCACAGGTGTCGTCCTCGTCACTTGACTGTGGTTCAAATTACGAGGTCCGTCGACAAAAGCCATAGTGTATTTTTTTGGGTGACGTTAATATTCACTGACTCACTTGTCATTTTATATGGGTTTTCTTCATTCTCTTAAGGATAAGGAAAATATTTAAAATTTTATTGCTGCTGTGTAGATTTTTTTGAAAAAAAAAAAGCATTTTTATTGAACAATTATTATTACTACTAATTATTTTGAGATAAGAAAAATGGATACAAAAACATTATATACAATTATAAATTTGGAAAGAATCTCCTCTAATTTGATTCTTAATGGAAAATGAAAAAAGTAAAATATGGAAGATGCTTTTTTCCCGTGTAAATTAATTCTTTTAATAATGACGAGATAAAAATACGGTTTTTTTTAATTATAAATACTTTAAAGTGCTCTTCTTTAAATAGAAGTGTCTTTATATATATATATATATAATAGCACTTCTTATCAAAATTAGTTACAATGAAAATATTTGAAGCTGTAGGAAAAAAACTCTAAACTTTTAGTCTTCAAATTTCAAGAATTTTTTCTATTTCAGATAATAAACGTTCCACTAAATAATTATTTCAGAAAGAAACACCGCTATTAATCTTCTATTGTCTTTCATCTAAATGAAACTTATACACTTTTTCTTCCACATCGACGAATAAAGGAATTTTGTTCTTTTAGATATGTAATACGTTGGGTGCTGTTATATAACTTAAACAAAAAAAAATAGTGTATTTAGATTGAACAATTTGTTTGACTTTTGCATGTATCTTTTGGCCTGTAAGTAGAAACATTTCTTATACAAATATAATTAAATTTATACTTTATAGCTCAATTTTATGTGCGTTTTTCAGATTCTTTCCCCCTAAAACCAGCTAATGTTCTTGTATTTATATTCCTTTATAGTTACAGACTTTTCCATTTTAATAAACTCAAAGTTTAAAACTGGAGAGGAAATGATTACTTGATGTACCAAGAAATATTTACATATTAGTCTTATTACACTTTTACATTAATTTATACATTATTGTTAATAACTATCTTGTAAATTTTTAAATATTCTGGAAAGAGTTTTTGATCTTTATATTATTAGCAATGAATCAATTGAATGAGAAAAAGGTGAGGATTATCTACTCTAGACTTGATGTATGATAGAGTTTTTGCAATTTCAATTCTTAAATGATAATCAAATGTTCTTAGTACGTGGCATTGAATATGCATAACTAAGTGTAATTTTAAAAGTTATCCTGATGGTTTCTATTTGAAATTATATTAAATGTATTAAAATATGAACACTAAGCCTTGCAGAATTTTTTCCCATCTACTAAAAGTAGTTCTGACTTTATGAATATGCTAAATACACGTGTCTTCTAATGCAATCAATTCACATTTCTATTTTAATGCATGCATATTTCATATCATAATAGTGAATACTTTCTAATAGCAAAAAATTTAGTTTAAATTTAATTTTACATACTTTAAATTAATATAATTTCAATCATTTAAAAAAAGCAAGAAGATTTATTCCACTTTATTTCATTCAAGTACTTCACTGCATTATTATGAGTAAGAATTTTAAAAACACTAGATGTCTAAATTTTTTGATAATTTAACAAAAATGTTTCCCTCAAAAATTCTTTCTTTTTAGGTATCCGACTACCCTAAAATTGTGAATTTTGACAAAAATTGACAAATTTTTTTATGATTTTATTTTATACGCCACCTTATTAGCTTTATAAAAGTACCAAGTGTATCATTTTCCGTTCACTAGAACAAAAACTGTAAATGTTTTAGTATAAGCACATGCCATTACTTTAAGCAAGATGTCATACTTTAAAACGCGTTTTACTCGAAATATGTTGTTTTTTTTAAATACTCAAACGGGGCCAGAGCTATTACTAAAAAAATTTTGAAAATAATTAACTGAAATTTTTTCTGTAAGTTCTGTATAATTGTAGAATTGTTTCAACCTTCAGATTTATCAGTCACTGTTTTGTTACTAAATTTACAGTCCCTTATGTTAATATAATCACTGTTTTTTTAAGCAATTTCATATAATAACTGATATAAAGTGCTCTAGCTTTTGTAATAAAAGAAAATATCTCTTATCCTGAAGGTCATTTCAAAAACGAATAACATAGCAACACATTAGAATGAAAAAATTCAAAATTTGTTTATAAACCTTTGGTACAGAATGGGCCACGTTTATGCTATTTTTTGTAAAATTTACATATTTATTTCCCATTTTAGTAATGATAAATTGTTTTTCTATTCTTAATTTTAGCATATTTTTCTTAAAATGTTCTAAGCATATCTAAGAATAACAAAAAAATCCCCATATCCCCATCTTTTAAAAAAAAATTTGTCGCAACCAGTCGGATACCTTAATAACAAGTAGTCTAATCTGCTATTTTAATTGTTCTTTGTTAACCTTAATATCCGGGCTATATAATTATTAGAAATAAATTTTAAAGTGTACATTCGTAATATTTTCTCTTGTCAATGCAACTTTTATGATGACGAGTTTGTAAAATTTTGTAACTTCTCTCATTAGAAACAATAATTTGTACTTTTTATCATTCAGTCAGCAAATTAGAAATGTTGAGAATATTATAATAATAACTTAAAACAAATTAAATGAAAATTTATATTTTCAAGTCTTAAGTAAAATCAAATTTATAATGATTTTAGAGATAGTATGTTAACTGACTGGGTTTTTATAAATATAATTATAATTAAAACTTTTTAATAAGTATGTAAAGTTATGCAGCGAGAAAGTTATTACATATAAAAGACTACTACATAATAAAGTGAAATTTGTAAACATGTCTGGAATGCGAATACATATTATGTTTTAGAAATGCAAAATAAGATAATAGCTTCCTCGAAATTTCAATAGAAATTATTACAAAATTATAGATAACAATAAGTTTTCTCCTACACCGTCGCCGTGGCTTCTGAATTAAATAAAACAAAAGTTGTCTAAATTGGTTAACTTTCATCTGTAATTTCAGTTCTTAAGAGCCAAATTTTATAGTATTGGCGAAAATATTGAAACTAAATATTTAGCAAAAATTGAACAATTTTCAAAAAAGAGTTTGATTTTCGTACTTGATTCTAATTAATAATTACATTCATTCCTATTACATACAGAAGTGCTGTGATCATGAAAATTCCGAATATTTTTAATTAGGTGTTATACCTTGTTTTAGTTCGACTTGCCTCGAAAATAAAATCATTTAATCCAAATTCATGTACCGTATTTGTTTCAGCTCTTCTGTTTTCTTTCTGTTATGTATCTAGGAGAAGAAATTCGATTTTTTTTTATAAAAACAAACATCTAAAACAGTTTAATATAATTTGGATTTTAAAATTGTATGCATTTTAAATGTGAAACTATTTTTTTCTTTTAATGGTAATCCTATAACTTGGCACATTAAAAATTCCATTGATTAGAAAAGTTTTTATGAATCATCCTTTTTGTAAGCCAGAAGTTATTTATTCAACCAGAAATGGAAATGGATTTTAAGAATTCCCTCGAAATAATTGCAATTACATTGGGACTGACAAATAATTATATTCTGTAAGTAGGAAAATAATTTATTTAGTCCCTGTCCTTAATTCAATTAATTTATGACCATTTTTTTCTATTTTGCTTAATTCATTTAATTTAACAGTAATGCATACTAATTTATTGCTATTAAGGAACATAAAAAAATAAAAGTAATATAAAGTGCCTTTTCACGTAAATTTTAAATACACTTCAGAAATAGGTAGTAATTAATTTATCGAGAGTAAAGTATTTAGTGACTTTTCAGTAAATTAGTAATTTTTTTTCGCTATAACGCAAAATATGCGATAGATACCGAATAAGGTGACATTCTTTCGTATTTTAGTTAGAAAAAAGTTTGTTTTGTAAAAAAAGAACATTAATTTTTTTCACTTGAGCATTTCTGTAACTATATCTAAATGCATTTTAAGTTTCATTATATTTGAATTTTATTTTCATTTAAACACCGAGGCTTTTACCTAAACTTTAATTTAAGGAATCTTTTTAAAGACTCAGATCAAACAATATAAATTAAAAATAATACAGGAATTTAAAAGAGCAAGTTACTTCTCGTTAAATATAACTGAAGTTTACATAGGATCAATTCAATGCTTTTGTAAGAATGAATCTTTTTAATTGTAAGGATAAAACTTTTCAAAGTCGCTTAATTTATATATACAACTTTATTTCATTCATATGTTCCTTATGAACTGAATTTTAATAATAATTTATTTGAATTTTTGTAACATAATTTTGATGTGTTTATATTAAAGTTAATTTAAAAGTATTATTTGAATTCAAATTAGTTGAACTAATTTGAATTAAAATTAAAATTAATTTTCCTTAATCGGACATCAAAATTAACTTGATATTGTTGAAAAAAACTGAAACAGCACACAGTTGTAGTATAATATAAATATTTTTCTACGAATCTATCTATCTATATGTTCTATATCCATGGATTAATCAGAAATTGAAAGTAATTAGTTTCAAATATTAGAATTTATTTAATATAATTTCAAATATTCGTTTAACATATAGATAATACAAATAATAAAATAAGGTTTAAAAATTTGGAAAAAATTTAAATAAATACCTTAAAACATTAAAATATTTAGTTTATAAAGTAAATATCACAAATAAAGTAGCTCTAAATGACCGACAGTTTATATTTATAAACTTATTATTGATATTTATTTGTCTCTTTTCTTATTACACTTCATGTGAAATAATGTTACATTGCATAAAATATTGAAAAAAATATTTCAAATTTATTGTTTACCAGCAAACGTATATAACAAGAGTTAAAAACAACTCTAATTTTAAAAGTACCAAAATTATAACAAAAGTTAAAATTTATAATTAATTTATGTTTTCCTCAAAAAATGCAAACACTGTTATTTTAATATGTTTTACATCAATCATACATATGTGTTACCGTTAAAGCTCGAAAGCCATTAATGGGAATTTTAGCTACGTAATTTGCAGATTAATTGATCTGTTTCGTTAAAGTGCGGAGCCAAGAGATTTCCACATATTAACGAGGTAGTCCTTATTAGCGATTTCCGTATTGTCAGAGTTCAAAAACTTGTTTCTCTCATTTCCTTTCTGTTAGGAATTTTGATTAAAAAACATTGACACATCCTAGAATAATTTATCTTTAACATTTAGAAGCATATTGGCAGAGGTATTAAATGTATTTTACAAAAGACTCCTTGAATTAATTTACAATATTTAATTACGGCGACCAGTATCTTCTAGAAACAAATTGAAGATTAAAAGTTCCAATATTGCAAAATATAACAGCACCTACCGATAAAACTATGATAAAAGAAATTATATTTCAATCAATTGTAAGGATAAGACCCTAAGATATTTATCGTCGAATCTTGCGCTTGTCGCAAAAACCAGTTGCTGTACAATTCAAAAAATGTCCCAAATCATTAAATTGAACTAACAAGTAAGCATAATTTTATCACATGTTTCACAAATTCATTTCCTTCATTGTAATAATATTTTAAGCTGTTTGGCTCTTTGTATTATAGTTTTTCAATTGACTGATGATTGATTCTATCAACTAATGTGTTGTTTGTTCGATTATATTAACTTGATTATTTAGATATAAAAATAAATAAAAAGCATTTTATATAAGCGCACAGAAACGTTGTTTCACCAAAGATCTTATTTTTACTTTAACGAGTGCCTAGTAGGTAAATTGAAGATTAACAAGTGTATAGTAGGTAAAGTGAAGATAAGCAATTGTATCGTAAGTAATGTGCAGATTACCTAGGTAATTCACAGATTACCTAGGTAATTTGAGAAATTAAACAATTTTCGCACTTTAACAGATCACCATAATTAATGGGCAGATTATGTAGTTAATAAGCAGATTAACTGATTTCTGCCCTTTAGTAGTAACATATATATCAATTAATTGGATGCATAGGTTATTTGTAATTGCGTAAAATACTTTTTTATGTATAAAAAAAAGAGTCAAGATTCAGTTTTTTATTAATCGTATTAATTTCGTAAAAACAATCTTAAAGACTCATCTGTACAAAGACACACAGTATAATAGCAGAATAATTTTTCTAACTGAGATTGAGAATCGATTTTTCTTTGTTTCAAACTCTTTTTCTGAAGTAACCGAGTAGCTTAAAAAAGAAAAGAAACATGAAGTAATGAAAGTACTTGATGCCGTTCTGCCTATTATTTTTTCAAAAGAAAAAAACTAACGAAAAGCGTATATACTTAATAGATAAAAATGTAATGAAATAACGTTATCGGCATTTTTCATCGAATTCACTTACAAAAAAAAGTAGCCGTTGAAAGTGATATCTGTAGAGCTGTCATTCTCGATTAACACAGAAATTTTACAGCAGCTCCCAGCTTTCTTTTTTTTACATTATTTTTATGGGTCTAGAAATATTACTTTACTTTAGTTTCAATAATTTTATAAAGAAAACACACTTAATTCTGTTCAATAAGGTAAACTAAAATGTAGTAATTTGATCAATTTATACTTTGTTAAACTATATAAGTTATCTAAAATTTTAAATATTTTCATAGAAATTGCTCTTATACTGGTTTGGTTTTGTAATACAAAAGAGCCAATAATATATATATATTTAAGTTATTATTGGCCATAATAGTTTTAAATATAACCAATAATAGCATCTTATTTTTCATTAAATATATCAAAAATTTATTCTGTTTTAAACATTGTTTTATACACAGAAGTATCTTTATCCTCATTACAGATTTTACAGTTTCCGTACTCTTAGTTGTTTTGCAACAAAGTAAAATTAAACTCACCCAAAATGCTCTCAAGAAAAATATTACTGAAAAGGCAAATTTACAATTGCTTAAAGAAATTAATTTGTGTTGCATTGCATCTCTTAAAATAAAATGAATTCATATTAAATATCTT
The DNA here is from genome assembly GCA_019973975.1 of Trichonephila clavata. Classification (NCBI taxonomy): domain Eukaryota; kingdom Metazoa; phylum Arthropoda; class Arachnida; order Araneae; family Nephilidae; genus Trichonephila; species Trichonephila clavata. Next base: position 47,997 of record BMAO01010139.1, read on the forward strand.
AAAACGTTCAATTCTTTTAATGATTTATTTTTTAGAAGACAATATTATTTTTTTATTTCCCATTTTTATGAATCATATGCTGTAACTAAACGATATATTTTTTAGATTCTTAAGTTTTAGAGCATCGAATATTCCGAGCTACATTTCGAATTCATTTTATATACAAACCCAAACCTTCAGAATTAATAAAAAGAATAATCGATTAATTTAATCGATTTTAAATCGTATGATATAAATATCATACGATTTAAATATTTACGTGGAATTTTAATACACTCAAGTATACAACTTCGAAGTTAATCCTCAGAATTAAAAAAATGTTAAATAGCAATATTATAAAAACATTTTTGTTTGATTTAAATAAATTTTTCAATTTTCAATAATGTTTTTAAGGCTATTAGATTTAAAGCTAGTCCATAAACAAAATTTTGTTCTATCTTTAATAATTAAATATACATTTAAATCATTATCAAGTAATTTATTAAAAATATCTTCCTCTTTACTTCACTTTTGTTTATTTTCAATTGTCTAGTAAAAAAAGTGTGAAACAGAAGTTAACAAATTTGTGAGTAAATGCGGTAGCTAAAATCTTAATTGAAACTTCTCTGTGGATGCAAATCAAAAGATTGATCCTAATTTTATTTATAATACGTTATCCAACGACGGAGTAAAATTCGATTCTTTGTCATGATTCCCAGAAACACTTTTATTTACTATCCCTTCTTTTTCATAATTTTATTTGTGCCTTTTTCCATGAAATCTGTGATACAAAATAAAATTCTCGCAGAAAAATTTCCCTGCTTAACTTGGTACAATCAAGAAGGTTTCCCTTCGACTGAGCTGTCTTTTCGCAAACATCGGAAATCCATGAGAGTTGGAAGTAGGCAAGCCGTCTTACAATTCGGCTTCTTTTTCCTTTTCGCTTGAAAAGCAACTCATTCGAAGATAAGATAACAGTAACTGAGAACCCTTCTTACTTTGTACCACCCTTTTCTGAGTTTTCCAGCCTCCTGAGCTTAGATATTTTAAGAGGGACGGGGAAGGGCAAAAATAAGTTATGGATTTCTGAAACGATATCTTTCTGCTTTACGGCAGCACAGATGCTGTGTAGTGTCGCCAACTCCGCTTTACTGAGGGAGAAAAAATGTTTTTGTCAGTTTGAATATTATATTCTTACGGACTTTTTAAGATATTTTTAAAGACTTTGAATCTTTCTGTTTTTTTATAAGATATATTTTACGTAGATAGTTTAAGGGAAAAAATGGAATATATATTTTTAATAAAAAGAATCATTGTGCTTCGTGTTCTGGATTATGGCGTTGATATACTTGAGCAAATGCTCATTGTTTTTTAATCACATAAACAAAACAAGTTCAATTAAGGAAATTAAATATCAACGTAGAACTTTAATGTTATCTAGAATAAAAACTCAAACTTTTAAAGATAAAAATATTCGCTAATATTATTATTGCTTCCGCTAAGCATATTAAATTGTGGCAGACTAAAAATTTTAGTTTAATATAACAATCTAAATTTTTATATATGAATGCTACAAAATTGAAGATGGGCTGTTTTCTGTGAATTTTTCCTAATTAATTTATCTTATGGTTTTTTTTTGTCATCATATATAGGTAGGAGTTTTTCATTTACACTTATATTTTACACATTATTACAGCCCCCTCCCCCTTTTTATGGATTATTTCCATTAAATTGTTATCATCTAATAAACTTCATGAAGCTTTTATATTAATATCAAGCATTGGGTCATGATATTATTGATATATTAGGTTCAAATTTAAGTTAATTGTACCTTTTGCTTTAAAGGGATAGGAAGGTATAATTAAAAATGCTAAATTTTCAGAATTAAGGAATAGTTTTTGCTAAAAGGTACTATTTTATCAAATTTTTATATAATTTGCGTGTTACTTGGGAATTTTATACATAAGTAATGGAAAATATTTCTATGATATCAGGCAAAAATGCAAAACACATTTTTTACAAGCCGTGAAATATTACATCACTGCTTGGAAAAAATATAATTTTAGTGTATTATGTTACATAATTATTATGATGCAGAAGAGGATATTTGACTTTTTTGAAATAATATATATTATATGAAATAGCGTATTAATATTTTTAGTAACTAATAAGATAAGCATACTGTTTTCCTGAACACCTGTAAAATAAAAATATTCAGCCTTTAGCTGTTTTTTAGATATGTTAATGAATGCATCAATGATGAATTAAATAACTCAAGCATAGCAGAAATATTTAATGTTAAAGTTTTCAATCCTTAACAAATCAAAATGAATTTAGAGGGAAATCTATTGAAATTCATTTTTTTGAATATACAGTCGGACCACTATTTAACGAAGTCGCTAAATACCGAAAAAAGTTGGTTATATAGGGAACTCTTTATAGAGAGTTTCATTTTTCAATATACTATAAACCGCAAAACAGAAATTGCAAATTCATAAACACTGCACATTAAAAAAAGTAATTATTCACACCTCTTTTGTAAATAAAAATGTAATTATTTTTGTATCTTACCATGAAAAAAAATTGCAAGGGAAATAAGAAAAAGGAATGTCGAGGAATATAATGTATTTTTAACATTAAAATTAATAAATTTTGGTGACATTTTCTACTTTAATACGTACAAATAATTTTAAACATACATTATTTTGTAACTAGAAATTCTAAATACACATTACCACATGCGTCCATAAATTTAGTTACTCATAAATCTGTTACTTTCGTTTGAGTTTTATTTGTTTGAAAAAATTCTTTGTTCCAAAATATGCCTCACATCTTTGCAATGCACCAAAAATCCCTTCAGGGGTATTTTTCCGTGTCTGTCCTTACATGTTTCTAGCCATCCATTGCAACCGAGAAATTGTTTGTACGCCTGCGCATTCACAAATTGAAGAGCTTTCTCTGTCACGAAAGGTCCAGAGATCGGAATATTTTTATCTTTCAATTTGTGTATCCACATCAAAATTGCATCGTCGACATCTTCATAGACCAGTGTTTCTCAAACTTTCAATATTGGTGACACAATTTCCAATAATAATTTTTCTCGCACCCTCCCTCCCCTACTTATACAATGACAATATATTGAAGGATGCACTTTGACGCTAAAGCTACAATACAATCTTAATTATAAATCGTGCAAATTAACAAGATGCGTATTAAATTATGTTTGTTACTTTAAAGTAATAAATATTTTAAGTTACTTTTTAGTATTATGTTACTTTTTAGAAATAGGATAAGTATTATGTTTTTATAGTTTACAATGTATTTCATTTTATTTACTTTCAGAGTATATTACTAATTTTCTTAAAATGATTTATTTATCCTTGACTTTTCGATATGCTCGCGCCCCTCCACGTAGAATTATTGCACTCCTCAAGGAGGGGGGGGGGGGGGAGCGCACCCCACAGTTTGAGAAACACTGTCGTAGACACATGTCCTTAAAAAGTTTTGAACATGAATTCGATTAACCATAATTTTGTAACTTATCTCAATTTTTCATTATGGTTGATAAGCTGTTTGTAGGAATACCAAATTTTAAAGCAATATCCTTTTTCTTGACGCCTTTATCCACTTCCTAAAGAATTATTTTTTACTTTGATGCTCAAACACTTACGTTTTGACATTTTCGAGCTACAAGGAACGAAGTTACCAGTGCAACACTGACCAGATCAACACTACAAATGACTGGAGACTAGTTCAAGGACACGAGACAAAGGAACACTGAAGGACACAAGGACACTGAAGATGAAAAGAGATATCGGAGATGTTACCAGTAAACTGGACACTTCAGATAGAACTTCTTTAATGAAACGCTCAGAGTTATATTACTCTCGGCCAGTTAGACACCTAATAAAACCAGTTCAAGATTTATAACCTCCCTAAAATGTGTTAAAAGAGAGAATAAGTTGAAATGTTCAGAAATACTTTTAAAATAGGGAGAAAACAAATTGAATCACAAGAAGAAAATTTCGTTTTATAGAAAATGCACTTCGCTATTGGGAAGTTAATTTACAAAGAAAATCGTGAAATGCTTTTGGTTCCTGGATAAAGTTCACTATACATAGAAAAAGTCGCAACATAGAGGCTCTTAATAAGATGGTTCGACACACACAGTATTTGTAATCAAATTCATAAATATAATTAACTTAATACTATTTGTTCCAATCATATGTGTTGGAAATGTTGGATATGAAAATGCATATAATTGGCAGTACTAGAAGGATCCTTCAGAATGTAAACAAGTGGCAAACATTTTGAATAAATACTTTTGTTCATTTTCTCAATTATTTTGCGTACGCAATTTGAAATTTTATTTTACTTGTACGCTATTAATAAGTAATCATATATATATATATATATCTGTATATTGGCATCAGAGCTTCAATTTCAATCGAATACAGTTTTTCACTATTTTTAAAAATACAAGTGATTCTTTTTTTAATGATCTTCTATATTTTAATCATATTTCTGAACTATTCTTGAAAAGTTATTACCAATACATATAATTATTCAAAATTGTGTCACAAATTTATTCCTTCAGTAAAAATTACTCCCAATTTAAATTTAATTGGAAACATAACGCAGCTAATTACGCGTATTTTGAAAATCGTCACTTTGATTAAGTGAATTAATTGAAAATAAATTCTCCCTTTATATTCGCGTAATTAGAGTTCCGAGTGTCAAATAAGCATAGTTATGCCATTATTTCCCCTCCAGCAATTCAAAAGGCAAACCACAGTAGGGTGACCACACATGGCTTCGTATATCATTTTCAACTTCATTTAAGTATTGAAGTATTGCTTGGAATTCGAGGAAAACGAGAATTTCCTAATGGCTTTAATTCCTACTGAGGAAAATGATACTAAGCATCGTTCATCGGCCATTACGAATAGATTTCAGATATGTTCTCAGCCTTATGTCGAAGTTGGGGTGAAGTAATTGATGGGGAATTCCTCAACAAATACCGCTCCACTATGAAAATGAGAGCCAAATGACATTGCAAAGTATAATGACATGGCTTTCAGGAATGTGAAATGGTTCTGACGCATACGCGAAGGCTTAACTGTTGATGATACGTTCTCTCTTCCAAGCGTTATTTTCTTTCAAATTTTCGATTTTTCGAGATTTTTTTTAAAAAAATAATAGTTAGTTTTATATTTTTTCTTTTAAATATCAAACTTGTCGACATTTTTTAAAGAAAAAATTGAGAAATATTTTTGAAAGAGAGTGATAAATGTACATACTAAAGAAGGAACTGCAGTGTTCATCAAAAGAAAACAAAAACTGGAGGAAAAAGTGTTCCTAAAATTTGAAAATGAAAAAGTATTTTTTTCTAGATTCTTCAGAACGTATTTTTAAGCCTTCATCACAGTTTTTGGAGGAGAAATGTAAATAGTTTTAAAATGTTGGACATTTTTTTCTGTTATATTCTAGGCAAATGCTAATTCTTAATTGTTAAAACTTTGTTTAAAAATATTATAAGGCTTGATATGAAGTTCAGATAGGTTACCGTAAAATGTAAATTTAAAGTAATGCATTTGATTAATAAAGTATGTGTGAATACTTATTTATTAATCACAGTTTAATTATTAAAAAAATTAATCGAAAAAATGCCTTTTTAAAGTTAATTGAAATATACTTTATATAAAAACTTTTGCCACTATCAATATATAATATCTAATACTATTGCTCTACACATCATTGGATTCTTTTTTTCTCTCTCTCTCTCTCTCTCTCTCTCTGTCTGTTCTAAAAAATAACAGCCTCTAAATTATGAAGCAACTTCTATTCAATATTCAGTTCAAAGTTTTGCTTTTATCAACATGTATTTCAGCTGCTAAAAGTTCAGAGAAAAAATGTTCATTATATAATAAAAATTTCAAAATACTTCAGATAATTGTCTATTATTGACTAAAAAGATCTAACTAAATATTCAAAATTGGCATTGTTCTATCATCTTTAATTTTTCCATCTGAAAGATATGAGGATGGAAAATAATATAAATTTATACTTTTCTTCCAATTGATCATAATTTGCTTGTTTTTAAGTATGTATATATATATATATATATATATATAAAGCACGATATATATATGTAAATAAACGCAATCACTTTGCATGAAAATTTCTTATAAGGAATTTATATTACTATCTTCAGTTATAATAGCATTGACTTGAAAAGACGTTGCAATTTTTTACAAAGTAGTTTAAAACTTAAAATCCTTTAAGTCATTTCTAAAAATATGAAAAGCGACACATATTTATCACACTATATTATAATTTAATATTTTGCATTAATTTCATGTGTGAGTATAAGCAGTTCTTCCTCTCTCTCTCCTGTCATTTAAATGAAAAATAATTATATTTAACTCTATTTCTTTAATGTTCTGATTACTAATAAAAAAAATGTCAAAAACTATATGTTTCATATCCTACAGAGAAATGCTATTTCTTACGCTTTTGTCTATTTTGTATAGGAAATTGACCAAAAGAAAATTTATTTTAAATGCTTTACTCATAATTTAAATACACTTAAGACTACGATCAATTCATTCTTGTTTTTAGTTTTCATTTTTATTGTTGAACTTTTATGTACCTTTTACATTGATTTACTTTTGATTTGTTCTTTTGATTGCTTAGTTTGAGAGATACGTGCTAGAGATTGAATTATTTGAAATGTAGCCATTTTGTTAAGTTTGTTTATTTTGTTTGAAGTCATTGTTTTGCATTAAAAATTAGCAAGTATTGTATCATTTTCTAATCTTAAGGTATCCAACTACCCTAAAATTGTGAATTTTGCCACAAACTGACATTCATACTTAACTTATTAACCCCACAATATATTTGGAGGAGTGTAGGGAAAAATCAGAACAAAAATAGAATAAAAAATTAAGATATCCGACTACTCTAAAATTGTGAATTTCGCCCAAAAATAGATAATTTTTTTTATGATTTTATTTTATAGTTAATCTTATTAGCTTTATAAGAATACCGAGTTTATTATTTTCCGTTCTCTAGAACAAAAACTAAAAGTGTTTTAGTAAAAGCAGATGCCGTTAATTTAAGCAACATGTCATACTTTAAAACACGTTTTACTCGAAATGTTTTTTTTTTTAAAATGCTCAAACGGGGACAGCGATTGGTGAAAAAGGTTTCAAAATAATTAAATGAAATTTTTTATGTAAGTTCTGTATAATAGTAGAAGTATTTTAACCTTCAGATTTATCATTAACTGTTTTATTAGAAAATTTACAGTCCATTATGTTTTTATAATCACTGTTATTTTAAGCAATTTTATATAATAACTAAGATAAAGTGCTCTAGTTTTTGTAAAAATTAAAATATCTCTCATCCTGAAGGTCAATTCAAAAATGAATAACATATCAACACATCAGAATTAAAAAATTGAAAATTTGTTCATAAACCTTTGGTACAGAACGGGCCCCGTTTATGTTATTTTTTATAACTTTTTACCAATTGTTTCCCATTTTAGTAATATTAATTTCTTTTTCTCTCCTCAATTTTAGCATATTTTTCTTAAAATGTACTAAACAATTCTAAAAACAACAACAACAAAAAATCCCCATATCTTCATTTTCTTTTTAATAAAGTTTTCGCCAGGAGGAAAACGGTAGTGAAAAAATCCCAGTAACATTGAGAAGTTTGTGGTCACCTTTTCAAATATTGTGATGGTGAGTGTCAATTTGCCGAATTTTCAAAAATATACGAGACACCCTTTAACCAAATGATTGGGATTTTTTGTTTTATTTTTTCCAGAACAGATATGAATCCGCCTTTCTCCTTGGGCTCACTGAGTTTCAGGACACTCTTTTCTCAACAGAAGAATTATTTCTCAGTTTTAAGAAATTTTAAGATTGCATCAATTTATTATAAATTAATCTAAAATATGTATATTAATTATTTTAAAAAAATTGTAAGACTTCATTTATTAAATGGCCATATTAGCAGCTTACCCATTATCGCGAGATTGTGGCTGATGATGATGCAATTTTTAGAGACATCTCCAAGTTCTCTGGTTCCAATAAAGAACCATCTTGTTAAGCAGGAGTCTGCAAGTAGCGGCTTTCCAACCACACACGGCCCGCAATGAGTTTTATATATATTTTGCATTTCTCCAGAAAATCAACTTTTAATCGAGATTTCTTTCCCTTGCGCGATGTATTTTTCATTATCAGAGGAACAGAATTCCTTCACGAAGGAAACAACATACTTAAAAGTGTTTCTACAAAAAAGATCATTTGTAGAGTTTGGAGGACTAGTTCCCAAGATCTTGGAATTTTTTAAAAATTGAGCCTTAATTCATATTTTTCTGTTGTCCCATTACTGATAATATTGATACAGCGCACTTGAGTAGCTCCTCTTTGAAATTATTTACTTGAAATCAGATAACAGTGTGAAGAAAATGTTTTATGCTAAAACATTAATTGGTGCTTACAAATCTTTTTCAGCTGAAAAATGTCCAAGTATGAAGAAATTTGTTGGGAACTTGTTCTTTATATTTTAATCGGCATATATTTGTGATCAAAGATTTTTTTTGTGACGATCATCAAGAGTAAATATATATGCAAGTTAGCCAATATAAACTTGCAGACAGTGATGAGAATTTCAACAAAGCAATCTCACTCCTGACATCAAGGCGGAAAAATGAAAAAAAGCGCGACTGGGAACATTTGTCTAATTAAACTGATTCTAAAATTAAATATACTTGCAGCTACGGCTTATATGAAATTAGTACAATAAAATAATTTGAATAAAACTGCCATTATTTTATTTAACTTCTATTTATCATTTTTTATAATGAATGCAATCATTTTTAAAAAGTGTGGCCTCCTGGTATCCTCCACACTCACAATGTGGCACGCAAGCACAAACAAGTTGGCCACCCTTGGCGTACAGGGAACGATGCATGTTAAATCTAACAGAGCTCTTAGTCCTCTCGTTGGCGGGTAGATGTGTTGAAATGGGGTGTCAGTTTATGTACAAGCTTAACATCATCTAACCTTCAATCAAATTTACGTTTCTTTGCGAATAGCCTCCATTTTGCTTTTAGGGGCGAATTTAGTAAGAAATTAATCAATGATTAGTTTACTAAGCATTTGAAAACTATTGAGAATGGAAGCTTTAATCATAAGTTGATAAATTCTATAAATGTATTAAAATACTATTTAAATACAGCTATAAGATACTACATCTAACTAACCCATTTTCCGATTTTGTCCCATTTTGGATACATTTAAATTTTCTTAAGACCTACAGTTTCTAAGTAAAATACAGTTAACTTAATTTCTTATATTTTTTAAATGCGAAAAGATGAAACTATAAATGCAATTCTTATTTCGAGCAAAAGTGGTATTCTTTGATAAGTACAAACAGCAGACAAAATTTTATCTGTAAATTCGAAAAAAAAGCAGCTCTCAGAGGCTTAATTATCATTATTTATAAATGATTAATGTTATTTTCGTTGACAAAATTTCTTACACTATATAAATACCGAATATTAAATGCCTATAAATCGGATATAATATGTGCAAACAAAATAAATAAATAAAAGAAGAATGAAAAAGTTTTCCTGTAATTTTTCTTTAAAATAGAATCCTTATTTTTTATTCGCTTATAAAAAACTTTTAATTACATTCAAAATAAAACGTTAAAAAATGAAATAAAACAAAAGTAACAGCATACACATGTACTGATGCATTTACTCATTAGATTACCAGTTCGTAAGGCAATCATTTCGTTCAACACTTTAAAAAAAACTTGACACTCAAAGTTGTCTACTTGCCAAAGAACATCAGCATCGTTGTTTTTTTGTCAGTCATCATTGGGAAACTATGCTAATAATACCTTTACAGATATCATTCAGAGAAATTATAAGTCACTTTATTCCAGGACATATTTATTTTCACGATCAGTTATTGATTTTAATGATGAAAGGAAAATAAGTATCAACGTTAGCATGAAAAATATTTAATGTAAATTAAATTTAAAGAGTAACTGCCATGAAGTTTATCAAAAAGGTATCATAGTAGCTCAAGTTCATTTATCATTTTCACGACAAGACTCTTCCATTAAACGTCATACATCATTGTTGAGGATGAGACGCAAACAATGAAAAGATCCTTAATACGAGGATATCTGGAAAACACATTACACATCCGGGCTGCTTGCTTACAAATGTTTTATTTTTATCTTTTGGTTCTATAATCCGACAGAAGAGTCCCAGTTCAATGTTAATAAAAAATAAACACTTCGAAAATATAATAAATAATGAATGAATGGGGCAAAATAGTATGAAGATTCAATGTCTTTCATTAAAAATAATGATGAATGAAACCTAAAATATTCTTCTCAATAAATTATTGAGTGAATGAATTCTTTAGATATTCTAATGAGTTCTTAACAAGAGGAAAACGCGTCTTGTGTGTTTTCCTTACATTCAAGCATAAACATTTAATTAATAATTGTTTATTAATAAATGAGTATTATCTCCTTTTATCTGATCCTTTTAATTCTTGACACAAATTTATACTAAAGGAAATTTTTTTAGTGAAATATTTCATTAATGAAAACAAAAAAACCGTATATCATGTTTATTATTTTAATTAAATTTTCAAATTATTCGTATTTTGGTAATGAATAAGCTCATTATTAAGCTAAGGAAATAAAAACCCTACATTGCTAAATAAGTACTGCGTTTCAAAAAAGGGTACTTAAGAATTTCCAAAATTTTTCTTCTAGTAACAAGTAGTTGAATGTTTTTTTTACAGTTTAGAAAAAGATGTAATACATAAATTGTAAAAATACTTTACAGGGGATTTAAAGTATTTTTAAATATTAATTTTTTAAAAAGAAATTTCAATTATTACTTTGTTTAAAAATTTCTTTAAATAATTATTTTTATCATTACTTTAAATTTCACTTTTTATAAAACCTAAATAATTTTTTTACTGCATTAAGTCATTTTCATCTTGTCCATTGATTATACTTTCCACAAAGTAATAAAAGTACGATCATCCATAGCTACTTTAACTTTATCCGCGCGATTTATTATTATTGAAGGATTTTCTTCTTCAAGAGTTAATGGGCAGAAAGAAAATTATTTAGGCAGAAATATAAATAGCATTTGTGCTGAAATAATTTATGTTTTGCATTACAATAATGTATGTACAATTCTTTTTTTAATATGTCTATTTATTGATTTACATTAAAGCCAACACATTTCAGTAGAATTTGAGTACATCGTAGAATTAATTCCGTAAGCAATAAATAGAATTTTTGCCTTTAATTTTAATAATTTAAGGTGTTTTTTACAGTATGTAAAAGAACAGGATTAAATCTCAGAACATGTTTGCAGTGGAAACAAAGTCGTAATGTTAATATAAGCTTATGTGATTATTCTCTTAGAATTTAAAATAATTCAATAAAATATTTTACATCTAAGCCTAAAATCTTTCCAGCATCAAAGAATAGGCTATGGAATGTGGAACGCATCTATATAGGTATACTAGCCGTTACCCACCCGCTTCGCTGGGTATTTCATGATGTCGTATAAATACAAACTGTTTATATTTGTATAAATTATTGATATCTAAGTCCTAGCATTAAGAATTCGATTGTATAGAAAAATATAACTGTAACTTTCGCCTCTTGATATAAAAAGGACAGAATTTCTAAATAATAATTTCTAATGAACTCTAAAATTGAAGTAGAATTATTTTTTTGTGTTCTTGTAACCCAATAACCAAGTGGATTTCCACAAAAAAATTTCCGGTGGATCTCTACTCCGTAAAATAAACATGCGTGTCAAATTTTAAGTCTAAATCTAACAGAGCAAAAATGGAATTTTTATTATCAAACCTCGTTGAGAGTCAATTTCCATAAGAACCATTCTTAGATTTCAATTCAACAAAAGAAACATGCAAACCCAAATTTCATTATTATAGTCCTTGTAGTTCGAAAGCGGGAATTTTTTTATCAATATACCTGAGTAACCCCTCCCCCCTTCCCTGCTCTCTCCAGGAGTCGATTTCCGTAAAATCCATTCTTAGTGGATAACTGTTCAACAAAAGAAACATGCTTAACAAATTGCAAATTTGTGGATCTAGCTATTCGAAGCCGGCTGCGTGGCGTGGTTGGTTTGTCGCTGGCCTTCTGCACCCAAGGTTGCGGGTTCGACCCCGACCCAAGTCGGTGGGTTTTCGTGATGCAGAAAATTGACAGTGGCCATGTCGAATGATTATACGGCATGTAAAAAATCCCCAGAGTGTCTGTTTGGCTTGGGTGCTCTCGGCAAAATTAAATCCTAGCACAGGTTTGCATCGTCAGAGCTCAGGTGCCTCCCTCTGTGGAGGAAACTGGGTGTCAAAATTACCTGCGGCGATCAGTATCAGCCTATATGGCAACGCACTAAAGAGTCGTACCTACTTCTGGGGATGTACTACGTCTGCAATATTAAAAATACTAATCCGCAGCCCCATTGGATTAAAAAAAGTTATTCAAAAACAGGAATTGTTTCTACAACTCCCGTTGACCCTCACAACCCTCCTTGGAAGTCGATTTTCACAAAACTCTTTCTTGGAAGAACTCTATAACACTTGAAATGAATATGCCTATATCAATTTTCAAGCACTAGGTCTAATTGCTTAAAAAGCAAATAATTATCTATAACGCCCCTGCAACGCTCCTTAAGTGTAGATTTTTGCGAAACCTATTTTGTAGGGGATCTCTACTCCATTAAAGGTATTTGTTTACTAAATTTTAAGATTTTGCATCTAATAGTTTAAAAATGGAAACAATTATCTGTAACGCCCCTTAATCCCCCGTAACGCCACTTGGGGTTCAATTTTTGCAAAATCCATTCCTAGCGGATCTCTGCTTTCGTGAAAAGAACATGCCTACCAAATTTCAAGTCTGTACGTTTAATAGTTCTCGAGATATCGTGATGAATGAATGAGGGATTCGATTTTCTCTTTTTATGTATATAAAGGAGTGAAAAGTAACTCATTCACTCACTCATCACGATATCTCCGGAACTGTTAGACCTACAGACTGGAAATTTGGTAAGCGTGATCCTTTCATGAAGTAGAGATCCACTAAAGGCTGTTTACACCATATACCACAAGAGCGTGAGCTTAACGTGGAGCACATTTTCAAACAGAAAAAATGTTTCAATTTTTATAAAAATTTGTGACATTATAACTCATGCATTTGTTTATAATATAGTGTTTTTAAAATTTCAAAATATTTCATAAATAATTTGTTTTTTCTTTAATATGTAAAGGAATAGCACTTTTAGCATTATGGTTTGGGAGAAAAAATGCAACACACAATGTATAAAATAAAAATGTATCAACTCAGACTAAAAAATAGTAGTATGATAAAATAAGTGATTATCTACAGAATTGTGAAACCAGAATATAATATTAATGTTTGAAGTACTTTTTTATCTGAACAAATATTCCAAGTTTGGGTCCTATTCTTTAACATTAGACGAAAACAGCCTGTTAAAGAAAGGGCTTAGCCAAAAATCAAATCTCAAGGGGGTTGCGAGGTGTTAAGTGACGTTAACGATAAACCTTCCCGTTTTTGAATTATTTGACCTACAGATTTGAAAATTGGCAAGTACGTTCCTTTCATATAGAGTAGAGATCTGCTACAAAAATTGTTTCGCAAAAAAAAAAAGCCCGGGGTGGGGAGGGGCTGGGGTTGAAGAGATTTTATACGTAAAAGAGAATGCAATTTTTGATTCATTACATCTACAGACTTGAAATTAGGCTGGCATGCTCCTTTCATGGAGTAGAGATTCGCTGCAAAAGAAGTTTTGCAAAAATTGAAACCCAGGTGGCATTGTGAGGGTTCCAGGGGCGTTATAGGAAAAAAATCCCATATTGGAAATATTAGATCTACTGCTTGAAATTTGGTAGGCATATTACTTTCATTTAACGAAATCCATTACAAAAGAAGTTTTGTGAAAATCAATCTCCAAGGTGCAAGAAGTTAAAAGACCTTACAGATAAATATATCGTTTTGGATCTATTAGACCTACAGAGTTTAAATTTGGTAGGCTTATTCCTTTCATGGAGTACTGTTCCACTAAGAATTGATTTTGCGAAAATTCACCCTAAGGAGTATGAGGGGGTTGCAAAGGCTTAAAGGGCGTTATAGATAAAAATTCTTGATTTTGAACTGACAAACCCACGTACTTGAAATTTGGTAAGCATGTTCCTTTACAATGATAGAGGTCCGCTAAGAAAGGATTTTTCGAAAAACGACTCCTATGGAAGAGAGGAAAGTTACTGGAACGTATTGATTTAAAAAAAAGTTCCATTTTTTTAACTACCAAACCTGCAATAATAAAATTTTGTATGCATGTTTTTTGTTCTTGTTGTTGAATTGAAATCCGCTTAGGACAGGTTTAACGGAAATCGACTCTCAAAGGGGTTTATGTGGTTTATTGATAAAAAAAATTCTGTTTTCGAACAATTATATTTAGACTTGAATTCTGGGAAGCATATTTATTTTATTGAGTAGAGATTCCCTATAAATGGGTTTTGTGGAAATCTATCATGGGGAAAAGGAAAACGAAAGTGTAAAAGATAATTCTACTTCAGTTTTAGAACTTATTTTTTAGAAGTCCTGTCATTTTTATATCAAGAGGTGAGAGTTAAAAGTATTTGGTTTTCAGTATAATCAAACGCTTAGTGCTAGGATTTAGATTTCAATAATTTATATTTATATATAAATAGTATAAGTTCATACGACATCATGAAATACTCAGGGAAGTGTGCAGGGAACGACTAGTATTTACGCATAGGAAACATTAATTACTACAAAAGCAGAAATGATTAATGTATGAAATGTGTTAAGAAACTGTGGGATTCTACTTGACAGTGTAGCTGAAATATAATCTTAGCATTTAAATATTTTTTATTTTTGAAATTTTTTCCAAATTAAGACTTTTTTTCTTAATATTTGTTAGAGACAGTCTTGGTTTTTCAAAAACATTTCAGAACTAAATTTAAAAACCAGTGAGTTAAGCGAAACTTATTATCTAATTATGCTTAACATTTATTTATGTTATAAATTCAAAAGAAATCCACAACTACGATGTGTACACAATACACAACGCACTGCCTAATTACCACACCATTTTGTTGTTAATCTTTTATGTTATTGTATAAAAAGATTTAGTAACTAGATAAGCTGAGTTTAGTAGTAAATAGCTCAGAAATGCAGTTTTTAAACTGAATTTTGTAACATCAAAAAAGAAGAATGTTGCACAAACATTTGAGTGAATAAACCTGATGCATGTACTTGTAAAAAGAGCAAACTCTTTCTTGGCTATGAACATGAAAGGGAGATAAAGCTCTTAGGGATTAAGAAACTATGGGATTGTGCAGGATTACATCTGAATTAGGAGAGCGTTTGCTCTCGTAAGCTTAATGCAATAATCCTCTCATTTACCTCCTAGTTTCTTTCTTAGAATAAAAGGAAGCAAGCTTATTCTCTTCGCCATCTAAAAGTATCAAAGACGAGGGGAATCTCATTTAATTCCTTCTCAAAATACTGTGACTCTTTCAAATTATAATTACGTAATAATGGATTTTTTACCATTTGAATCAATAATTTTTTATTGAAACGTTAAACAACTGCCGTTTTGACTTAATAGGGTTTTTTTTTATTTCCAATGGCGGATTACAGAGACAACTGCAAACAAAATGAGAAACAGAGAATATTGACAAAAAAAAAAAAACAAGGAACAACAAAACAAAAAATAAAAATGAGAAAACAAACACAATTCTACAATATATTCTATAAATCACACATTTTGTGTCTGGCCTCCCATTATCTGCTCCACATGGATCCAGAGCTGAGTGCACGGCAGCGTGCCAAATGAATGGTGTTTATTTCTTCATTGGAGTCGCACAGTTTACAAAGGGGACTCTGGGTAAGGCCTATCATGTTTAAATGCTTGGACATGCATTGGAGGCCAGTGGCAATTCGAAAATTGGCCCCAGCTCTATCTCGTGGCCATTTTGGAATATGAAGTTTGCTAAATCTCACTTTTTTTGATTATTCTTTTGGTTGAGTTTAGACTAGAAGAGAGTGTGTGTGTTTCTGTGTAGTACTTCTTTATCATTCTTTTGGCACTATAAAAAGGAACTGTATTGTTATAGAAGTTTGAAAGATTTTTGTCCCCTTGTTCGCCAAGCAATCGGCATTTTCATTCTCATCAATGTCACAGTGTGATAGAATCTATTGCATGGAAATGTCTATATGGCAATGAAGTAAATTGCCAATTAACAGTTGATATTTTAGAATATCTACTGATATAGGTGCTTCGATGGAAGATATTGCTTGGAAGGCCGCCCTTGAATCACATAAAATACTACCTTTGAAACACGTTTTGTGTTGCAAAGAAGTTGAAATAGAGCAATTCATATAGCTGTCTTATAAGTTAAGAATTTAATGATCAAGAATACATTTTCTTACTCATAAGAATACAATTTTTTTTATACTTTCTTACTTTGTAACTTTTGATGAATATTTTGTCAAATGTTAATAAAAAATTAGCATTAATTATTACCACTAATACTTAAAAATTATCAATGTAAGAATTCTAGTTGGTTCTGTAAGGCAGAAGGGAGAAATTATCGACAATGCCATAAGAAAACGTTTTTACTTTTTAACTGGTGCTTTTCTTCTCAGAGTTATCACAATAGTTGCGAATTTTACATTTAATTTCTTAAATACCGTCAGGACAGGACAGAGGAAAGAAAGATAAAATAATTTTGCATGCTTACATGTATTTTCTTTCTCTATATTTTGATAAAAAGTGCTATCACAGCTAGTTTTTTTGTTTTGTTAAAATTATAACACAAAAAAGTGTATCCGCATTGCTAAAAGTATCCCCAACTAGCGTAGATGCCGAAAGAGCGTTTTCGACAGCTGGTAATTTTTGCGCAAAATTATGATCCAGGCTTAATGACAGTACAATTGATGCATTATATTTTTTAAGAACACTTTTCAAAAATTTAACTTTAAGACATTAAGAACATTTCAAAAATTTGTAATAGTACCACAGACTGAATAGTGATACTTGCACTTTTTTGTGATTTAAATAAATAAGATGTTCCTTTATTTGTTTATTTTTTTGTGATTCTTTACATACTGTTATAATTTATAAGTTACAGATAATTTCTTGTGATATTTAAACTCTCTAAGAAAACTCAAGTAAAACAAAAAAAAATCTGTGTTTTCTTACTTCTAAAATTTCTAATACCAGTATTAAGACCGGTATTAAGTTCTAAGAAATACCGAATACCGGTATTGAACTTTTGGTCCGATATTGCAATCCCTAATTACAACAGCAAAGTGAGAGCGCCTGTTATCCCGTGGAAAAGCACCCCCTTGAATAATATTCATAAATGGTAGCATAACAGTTTGCATCACTAGACTGACTACAAGTTTACAGTGAGGGTGCCTGGAATAACTGCGAGTGCTCCTGCTATAATAAAAAATTGCTTCCCAGAATTTTAATTCCAGGTGTAGATCCAGTGTGTCTAGGCTGCAGATAGTTTGTTTGCAGGCGCCGACCTGGGCTTCTTCTAATCAATATACGGTCATCACTGGTACAAAGACGTTAACAACTCTCATTAGAGAACACGGCACATTACCATTCTTCCCTCCAATTGGTTCTTACGTGTCATCACTGAAGTAGCAGTTGTCAGTGATTTGGATCTATGGTAAGAACGCTACAGGGCATGTGGCCTGGTGTTATTCCACAAATAATCGATTTGATACAGTTCACTATGTCCCTCGGGTGCCAACAAAAGTTATAATTTCTACTACAAATGCACAATGATGGGCCACAGTTATGTGGGGAATACTGCGTTTTTTTCCTCTTAGAGGTGACCCGTGAGTGGTTTGAGCCCAGTTCTTTTGAGATAGTGCCATATCCGAAACACTGTTGAACACAATCATGTATAGTGGATACATTTTACCAAGTCTTTCTGCATTATCTCGGTAAACAATACTTTCTTATGACCTTTATCACACTCAGTGGACTGGTGATAATGGTTTCTTCGTCTTCTTACGGTATTCTTGACCTACATTAACTCATTACATCAAATCTCAACCGTAATAAACATTATGGAAATTTATGGCAGTTATTTAAAGTACACCTGATTTGCATGCTCTAAGTGGGTTACTAGCTTCATACTGGGTTTCTGATTTCCCAGTTATTCCTATTCCGGAGTAATTTCGATAAATCCCATGAACGTAATAGTCATTCCCGAAATTCCCTGGAGTACATCAAATTTTAAAAAACTTAAAAACAAGCTATTTTTAATTGATAACAGCAATAATTATATTAAATAAGGATAAATGTAAATTGCAAAATTTATATTTAGTTAGACATTTAGCTAAAAATACAAAAAATATATAATGTGTTTATCATTCCTTTTTATAGTGTGATTTGAGAGAACGTAAGAAAGCCATGTTTTTATCGCTGCCAAGTTCTTAGCTTTGTTATGAATAACCCTACAACAAAAATGCTCTCTCAGCTTAAGCTCGTGGCCGCGGTAGCCAAGTGGTCAAGGTATCGGATCATGGCAGGCACGTCAAGAGTTCGAGCCAAGTTCCACTAAAGACCTGCCGTGTAGGGGTGCGAAGCACGTTAAATCTGTCGAGAGCTCAAACGTCCTTCTGTTGGTGTGGTGT
This sequence comes from Trichonephila clavata, assembly GCA_019973975.1. Lineage (NCBI taxonomy): Eukaryota > Metazoa > Arthropoda > Arachnida > Araneae > Nephilidae > Trichonephila > Trichonephila clavata. The sequence continues at coordinate 66,774 of BMAO01010139.1, forward strand.
GGTAGTTAGGAGAGGGGGTGCCATCTCAGGTGTCTTCCTCGTCACAACTTGTCAAAAGTAACTAAATATCAATGTAAGAATCTCACACAAGAGTTAGGTTATAAAAAAAAATAAGAAAAGTAATGAGATTTTTAAAAATAATTTTTCCCCTCAACAGTTTAGGGGTTTATTCCCTTCTTCAAACTGTTGATTCAATTAAACAATATATAATGAAGACAAGTGACCACAAAAGAATTCTAAAATAATTTCAATAAATAACAGTTTTATGTATAAGTACTTATGTTATCACCATAAATAAAGATATGCGTTTTATCAGAATAATCATACTACGTAATGATTTTCCTTCGGGGAGTTGTTCCATGAACAGACAGGAACTGACCAGGATATAGTTCCATATATTTACTTTCTCCTCGGCAAGCTACATAAGTTCTTCTCAACTGTACGAGGCTATTACACTTTCTCTTATTACACTCTTACCCCACTGCTGGAGGACCAAACGTACATTTACCTTCCAAGAAATTTGGGGTGAACAATCGTATATTGCAACAGTGCGGTCAGCTAAAATTTGTATCGGAGGTCGAAGTCAATAGCCAAGTTAAAGCTAGCTATTTCAAATTATTTCCGCCTCATGTCGTTCCCATTCCCGGGAATACAGAAAGTACGGAAATCTTATGATTTCCCGGGATCCAGGAAAGAAGCCCTACTCCATACTTGTGCACCTAACGCGAAATTTGAAGCAACGTCATTTTTGAGATGTATAAATGCGCCTAATAAATTTCGTTTACTTAGCACAACTCCTTGGTGTTGGGATTTTTATTTCCAACAGTTGAATTACATTTCACTCTTTACAATTGTGAAATTAGTAGTAATGAAGCTGTAAATAAATATTTAAACACTAAAAATATATTGAGAAAATATGTAAATGCTATGAGTTTTCCGATGTAAATATTTAAATACTAGTTTTGCCTTAGCTCGTACACAAGAAACTGAAAGGGCATTCACAGTTTACTTTCGTTGAACATTATCATCCGTTACATAAAAAATGATTTTGTTCTTGAAACTAAGTGCACCTGATTTAATAAATTTGTATCGAAATGCTCACAAGAATTCCCATTTATATACAAATATAATTTGAGTAAAGAAAAATATTTTTCTCCTCGTTTATTTTAATAATTTCAGATCCAATGTGTTTTCCTATATTTGAAGTCTTACCTACATGAACAAAAAAACGCAACATTGATATAGTTATTTAATTTTTGATGGGATAACTTCTTCAGGCGCATTCTGCTGAAGAGTGAACTTGAATCAGAGTCAGGTTTGGAAATGTAACGCTCATTCGGTTTTTTTTTGTCTTTAGTCGGAAATCGTGTTCGTACAAGGTCTTCACAAGATTCAATAGTCTGCGACATACACATCTCACCTCCAAAGGAAATCCCGTGACCAAAGGGGAGACATTTCCCCCGGGTTTTGAGTAATATCAGGGGTAGCCAAACTTTTTGGGAAGAGTGCCACTATCTGATAAAAAAAAAGTAATGCGTGCCACTTTAAACTTTTCCAACAAACAAATTAATATGAAAAGGCTAAACAGTGTTACTTATAGGCTTATTATGAAATTTTTACGCAAATAGCACATATTTTATGCAAGTCTAAGAAGTGGAAATTTAAAAATAATATAATAAATAAGACCAAAAAAAATAGAACTTAAATTTTATTGTTAAAATTTTCTCTTCAGTTTCAATTGATTAGGTTAGGTGTAAAATAAAAATGAGTAACCAGAAAAATTGAATTCTAAATAATTATTAAACAGTCAGTAATTTCTTAGTGGGGTTTTTATTTCATTGATTTTTTACTGAGTCATCTACATTAGGATCAGTTCTCGAAGATACTAACAGAATCGGATTGTTCTAGATATTCATCAGTTTCTCTTTTTTCCCCCCTCCAAAATTGAGACAAAAAATGCCAAAATTGTGGGCGGATTTCCTATATTTAAAAGTAACGGAGATACGACAACTTATGTCACTTCAGAAATGGATATAGCGTCAAATACTACAGAGTTATTTGCGTTTAATCAATCATGTATCGGAGAAATTTGTGCAGTGAAATGTAGATCAGAAAACGGACAAATAACTCTAATAGTTGCTATTTATATTTCCCCAAATCAAAGTGTAGAGAAAATTACCGAATTCATTCAGAAAAATTTCGTTGCATATACTAGGGTTTCTCAAACTGTGAGGCACGAACATATCGAAAAGACCAAAATAAAAGATTTAAAATAATTATCAAATTTTACTGAAAGGAAACAAAACACACAAAATACATTCTGATATGATAAAAAATAAAAAACACATTCACACTGATATAAAATATTTAGAAATGTATCAGTACGGTAAAAAGAATTTGGTAACTAATTTATTAATACTAAATTAAAAGGAAGTTTAGTAATTACTAGTGACTTCTATGGGCTTGTCATATACAAAATGATACATATCTTGATCATTTGAGCAATTTATAATTAAAGTCGCTTTATAGCTTTAGTGTCGAAGTACATATTATTATTGCATTCAATCCATTGTTGTTGTTTGAGGGGGGGGGGGGAGATATGAGAATTATAACTGCGAAAATTGGGTCGCAAATTTGAGAAGCACTGCCTACCTTGAAGCAGGCTCGGCTCTTATGAATCAAAATCTACGCAAATTACCTACGATTTTAAAAGGTGATTTTAATGTAGTTTTTTGAAAAGACAAATCAAAACTTTTAGTTGATTTTTTTTAAAAATCAAAATTCATTTTAATTTTGTCAAAATAATCCAAATAAAAGCACGACGAAGTACGGAACAACGCTTGGCGGAGTTTTTTTTTTAGATATTTAAATAATGTTCAGCTAAAAGTATTTATAACCTAATTCAGTTACCACATAAACCTTTTGTTCTCTTCTTAGAATACAATCAATTCACAAATATGATTGTGCATTTTGAAACAAATATTACTTTATGAATACAGACATATGAATAAATAATTTTATTTGACAATATTAATATCCCCTTGCTTTTTATTCACCGAACTAATCCCTAAAATAACATTACAAAATCTGAAGTTTTCATTTGTATCGTTTGGTCATAAGCACACACACAATTTTTTTTCGTAAGGTTTTTTTCAGTTGGTAGTATTTTAAAAAATTTTACTAGGTAAGTTTTTTTTTAAAATTAATTTTATTCTCTATACCACTATAAAAAATAACATTCCATTAAATCGGAATAAAAAATTATTTTACACACATTCCATTGAAAGATATCGTCTTACAGAACTTTACATATGGATAAAACACTTTAAATTGATCCACTCTGTAACCACAATAAAACACAGCTAAATAATTTTTTAAAATTAATTTTCTTCTGTATATTTAAAATTAATGCTTAAAATTAATTTTCTTCAGCTGTAAAAACTGATAAAACTTCATTAAATCGGAGGGAAATTCACTTTATATGCATTCCACTCAAAGATATCATTCGACAGGACATTACATATGGATAAAACGCTGTAAACTGATCCACACTATAACCGCAGTAAAAAGCTGCTAACAACACTTTTTTTCTGTTCACTTGCAACTAAATAAGGTATTGGTATTTTGATTTAAATGATGCTTGTGCACCTGCAATTTAGTGGAAACTGCGGGCTGAATAGATGCAAGACATTACTCGCCGCTTGGGAAATTTAATTATTCCGAAGCCTTAACTGAACTTTCAAAGTAACATTGTAACTCGCAGCTGTGGTTCTAAAGGCAACTCTAAGCTAATAATCGTCGCGAATTCTGAAATACGGTCTCTGTGATGAGGTAGAAGTGAATTTACCTTCTTGTAATGATCAAGTATAGTGTTGATTTAATTCTATGCCAATTATTATAGCCATATTCATGAATCGAAAGCTAATAAAATGTTTCACATTTGTTATTACGTAACTAGCTTCACACACACGCATGATTCATTTTCATTTTTCCATTGAGCTTTCAGATTTTTTTTTTTTCGCTTAAGATTTCTTCATTTAACTAAATACTTATTTTCTTAGTATTTGAAACCAAAATATATAACACGCTGAGAATTACAGTTCAAAATGATTTTAAAGAAAACAGCTGTTAAAAAGAATTGTCATCATCATTGTTTGTGTTTTATGTATAACTATTTTTAATTAAGACTAACAATGAAGCATAGTTGTCCTTTCATTTAACATGTTATTGATAAAAAACATGATTACTAATAAAATTAGAATTTAATATTATTTTTTCTCCCTATTTCTTGTTTTCAAATAATATTGAAATACATATTACTTACCACTAATAGGATTAAAAAGGTTTATTTAACATTTTTTAAAATTCAAATAAATACTTAAAACAGAAATTTGAAACACATTTTGTACATTGGAATATAGGTGTTTTTTTTGTGTGTTTCCTTATTATAATTATAATTTTCAAGGTTTATAGTAACTTTTTAACTATATATAGTATTTATATAGTTATTTATATAGTTATATATTTTAACTATATAGTAACTTATACTTATATAGTATATTTTAGACTTGCCAGATTTATTTAGAAGAGAAATGTATGTTTAATACGATATGTGTAAGCATTCATTTATTCGTGCCAATCTTAAATAATTAAATTATATAAGGTAGCTAAATGTTATTTATTCTTCAATGCCACTGTATACATTAAAATGTTCTTTTTGAAAGAAAGATTGGAAAGAGATGGAAAAGCGCCTGGGATTTTGATTTCAAGAAGAACGCTGCCATATTTTCGATCACCTTATCACTCTTCCATGATCTTACCCACCAAAGACATTTTTCTGATTGAATGAATTTTAGCTCTAGATATCAGCATTCGCGCTTTCCATTCAATTTAAAACCTTCAGCAAGACGGCTAGGGAAATATTTTGATGCTTTATCGATATTCTAAAATACACAAGACTACTTTAAATATGTTATTTGGATCAATGGTTACATATATATAAAGTTCTAGAATCATTCAATGTTCATATCTTGCTAAAACATTGATTTGGGGCAAGAACGTACTATCTTAACTAGGAGACCCAACACTGCTTAAGTTACAAGTCACTGCAATAAGTTATTCCCTTTCTATTTTGCAGACACATGTGTATGGAACAGAAAATAAAATGAAGAGGTTCTTTGTGAGTCTTAAATCAATAGTCGCAAGCGCATAAAAATATCTTCCAAATATTGGATTTTAGTTAAGAAAAATCTATCTGAGCGTTCTTATTAATAACCTGATAGAGGTGATACCAATAAGAGAGGCAGTAGTAAGTCAGTCGATTTCATTCCATCGGTCACTAATTTGATAACTGGAAACCCGGAAAAAGACAATATAATAAAGAATGTGAGGAGGATATCAATAAAACATGATTGATTGGGTAGTTTTTGTTGATTTAATTTTTTTGTATTGTAAACTATTTAATTTTTAATATTTTGAGTGAAATTTGTGAGTTATTTTTATTTAGAATCAGCTTATTATTATTTAAATTAAAAACTTTTAGTATTACGAATTTGCCACAAAGAGATGTTTCAAATTTTAAACTTGTATTTATATCGCTAAATGTGGCAATAATTTAATGTTCTTTGATTCGAGTAATGATGTAAGAACTTTCGAATGTTTTTTTAATAATGGATGTAGAATATTTATTAATACTCCTTAGGGTTTTTTTCAGTACTATAAGCAAATTCGGGAAGGGTGACTAGCCCCACAAATCTGATTCTAACGCTATGAAGCAATACTAAGTATGCTATGTTGTTTACAGATACTGTAAAAAGGTCCATCTTTAATATTCGTATCTAAAACTTTTAGCACATAAATTTCTTTAGCATTAGTATCTCTCAAGTATCACATACACACACGTACGCACACACACAGGTTGTGGTAAAATATTTTTGGGATAACCTCCTTCAAAATAGCCACTTATATGTCATATGTTCCAACTGTTCTTACACCGTCAGAAGAAGCAATTGGACATCCACCCTTTTAAAAAGGTGGCCAGCTAATTCGTCGTATTCGACATGGTATTTTTTATGTACTAAAATTTGATCTCTTTTATATTTCCTTTTCTAGTGATTTTCTAGTTTATTATTAGCAAATGCTAAAATTTACATGAAACTGTGAATGCAGTAATGTTGTTAAAGATTTCTTCCATTTTGTCAAACATAAATTTCGAACTTCTCGCATTTACTCACTCATTGGCAGTTTACAAGATAACAATTTCTATGGTCATGAAAAAAAAATTCATCATCTCCATACATGGATCAAACTACATAATGCATTAAACTACGTCTTCCCAACTATCTCTGTGCATACACGAAAAGTTGTATTCGAATACCTTTTGATCACATTTCGTATATATTTATATGCTTGTTTATATATATGATTCCAGTTAACGTCCCTCTAGAACTCAACTATTTTTCCCTCCGGGTCGCATACATATGGCAGATACATCACGCGGGCCGCAACATGAGGATTAATGGAAAACACATTATAAAACCTAGGATATATAGGACACTTAAAACGTGAAAATTGATCAAAATATTAAACCTAATTATTTAGCTTTTAGTACAATATTTATCTCTATCAAACATACATAAAAATTTTCGGTTTTATGCAATTTTTACTGAGCTATGGGGTAGTTTCGGTTCCCTTTCATGCTTGACCAAATTCCTAATTTACATTCTTCTATCATATAAACAAAGCTGTCATCCCGTTTGATAATTTGATTTTTTTTTCTTTTGACAAAGTCTCTCTTATTTTTATTTCAGATATTAATTTATCAAGTGCGGAATGCAGCAAAGAGGAGTTTTGACTGAATTCGAGTATGAAATCAGTATTACTTGTTTATAAATAAAACTCAGTTTTACCCATAAAATAGCCACTATTCCTGTTCAGTTCCTTTCTTCCCTGTTATTTATTATTAGTAATCGTTATAGTTACAAATAGAAAAAAATCTTGCAGTTCAAACCCGACATCGTACGACAGTATGCAGTATGACATCGACAACAGAATTATTAGTTATAATTGCTTGATTATTAGAATATCCGCTGCATTTTTAATAAATTGTTCTTAAATACCTGAATTTCTTCGTGCTATGGGCTATGAGTGGGCCATATGGAGCTCGCGGGCCGAAGGTTGAGTATCGCTGCTCTAGAAGGTGCACAAAGTTTATTAATGAGGGTCTTCGGAATTTTTAGTCACACTATTAAGTGACAAATACAAATTTGGAGAAATTGAGATAAATTTATTTTAATAATTATTTTGTGTTCTAGCTCTTAGTTTTTTCCATGAGTATTTTATTCCTTAACGTAAAATAGTAAACTGAATTTTCTCGAACAAGAGAAAAATTCATTTAAAAAAAATTGCTAAATATTTAAGAAAGCCATAAATTTGAAACTATATTACTTTTTACATCAATCCTTTTAAAAATAAAGACGCATTTCAAAGTATTCCCTATCTCTAACATATATCAAGAAACATATGTAGAATGAATCTTTTTTTACTTCAAACACATTTCTTTGTTCTATTTCTGGACTACGCATTTTATTTTGAAGTTTGAAAATAATGCCTTATTATTTTAATGAGAATAATTTTTAGCTTTTATAGTGAAAAGAAAATAACTAAAAAATAAATATGAACTTCTTTTTGTTCTAAACTAAAGTTTCACTTTTCAAACTAAGATATGCTCATATTACAAAATATATATTTTAAAAAAAACCCAGCCTTTTCATTTTCTTGATAAAATACGATTTTCTTCTTCGTATTATTGGGCTATAATAGGGGAAGCGATTCCCCGCTATCGTCCGCAAAATACCTGCTATCAGCAAAAATAAAGCGCACTTCGAAAACGACTAGCCAAGGCTACAAACTCAATCTAAAAATAGTTCTTTAAAATAGGGCTGGAAAAAGTTTGAAACTGCTTGTCCGTTCGTTCGCCATTGCCTTCTCAATAAAGAGCTCCAACGATATGAAGCCCCATACCATCGAAATATTTCTCCTCTCTAGGATCGACTTCTTTGCCAAAAAAAGTTATCAACAGGAAAGAAGGGAAGAAGAACGACCACTTTTCTAGCTTTATACCCAATTCTTCTTCCTGTCAAGGCAGGAAATTGGATCTGACCGCGAAAGAACTTTAATTCGTGAAAGCCACGTCAATCTATGTTACACGTGAAATCCATTCTCAAACTCAATTTATAGAATCTCTGAGATTGAAGCCATTCCAGGTGATAGTTTAGTTAAAACGAAAAACCGAAAGAAGCTTTGATAGGTGACAAAACAGAAAATTTAATGAGTGTAACTGGTGTATAACTACATAGTATCCACATATTAAACACCTTATGATGTCACGTGAGAAGAAAATACCTGAGCATCAAGACATAGTAGTGTAATCTACCCGAGATCGGTCATATATTGTGTTATTTGTGTAAATTTTGTATTAGACTTTTGATTGCAATAACACGCTGATAGTATAGAGAAACACAAACAGAGAGAAAAAGAGAGAAAGTTATAACCAAACATAAGTTAGATGGTCTTGCACAGTAGTCTTCAAAATTGAGTAAGTACCCCGAGGTACTCCGAAGAAATAGGTTCATTATCATATGCCACTGTATGATCGTGCATATGTGATTATGAAATTCTCTCAATGGTTGCTGTGTAATTTCAGTAATAACTGGGGACTTGAATTGCCTTCACACAAATAATTTTGTATAATGCATTATTATATTATTTTATATATCATGTTGGGTACAACCTATAATTATTTTTGTTTCCGGAGGTACACCATCAAAAGCGTTTGGAGATCGCTGGTCTAAAAGGTGCCAAAAACCTTTTTTTTTTGTTCTCCTGATATCACTCATTTGATCTTTTACTGCAGGCCGTTTGGGTAGTATAGTTGGTTTGGCACTGGCTTTGTACTCCCAAGTTTGCGGGTTCCAACCTGGCCGAAGTCGATGAATTTTCCATGATGCAAAAAACCATTAGCGTCCATATCGTACGAATATATTGCATGTAAAAGGTCCCTTGTTTGGCTTGGGTACTCCCGGCAAAATTAAAAATTTGTAGTACGATTTAGCATTGTCAGAGCTCAGGTGCTTGCTTCTGGGGAGGGGCGTCAAAATTGTTTGCGGCAATTAACAAAAAACAAAACCAAAATCCTATTTTTTTTTATAATTGAATATACTTAAACTTTTTGCATATATGCTTCAAAGTAGAATCAATATGTTTTCAGAAATAATTTGTAACATATTAATTAGTCTGAAAAATTATTATAGTTATTTTATATAAAAAATAGGTTGAATAATTTTTGCTATAATTTGCAAAGATAATTCTTATAAAAAAAGCAAAAGAAATAGCTTTATTTCTATTAAACTGATATAATGTTTTAAAACTAACTTTCTAAAGTGATTTATTCTGAGAATTGTAGAATAAAAATAATGTTTTCAATGAAATGATGAAAAAGTAGACGAATATGATATATTAAAGTAATATTTTTCAAGCAGTTTTAAGTCACTGAGGAAATCATTTTAAAAAATATATCATACAATACCATAAAAATTAATAACATGAATATTTATGTGAGCTTAGCAGTAGTAAATTGCACGAAACTTGGTTCAGAAATTTTAAGATGATATTGTATTAAATTAAATTTGAATAAATAAAAAAATAATTTTTGAAAAATTAATTAAATTTATGCATTTTTGGTGTATTATTAATGAAACTTTTAGTATAAGAAGAGTTAAATGATAGTGATAAGTCAAAATACAAAACATTATAGAAATTAATAATAATACAGAAATATATAAGAAATTAGAGTTTTAATTTATTAATGTAGTAATACGTAGTGCATAAAAAAAAGAAACTTAATAATTACACCATTTTTAATTTCTTATTTATGTCTCTTTATTTATGGTTTATTTATTTGTTTTTTGCTTTAATTTTTTGTTTGTTTGACTTTCTTTCTGTAATTCTTTATATATTACATTCATTTTTTCTCATATTTTTAAAGTCGTAATGCGATAACAGATTGCTCAAGGCTATTTCGTGAGTGAAAGTTTAACAGCTTGGGAAAATCAATATATTAAATTTCCGCCCAAGCTAGCATATAGGGCATTTTAAAGGAATAAAATGAAACAGCACCTCTGCATTGAAGTTTATTTTTGAAATATGTGGAGTTTCATCATCTTTTATGAAACTAAAACAAATGTACCCTCCTCCAAAAGAATTGTAGATTTGTTCTTTTGATTACTCCCCAAAAAGCGTAAATTGAAGGAATACAAATAATGTAAAATTTTAATACTTTTTGAATTGTTATTGAGAAAATGTGTTAAAACTTTATTCTTTTATTTATTCTAAAAAATCTGTTTCAATAGGAAGGTGGGTGCATTGAAATACTCAATTCTAAATATATAGAACACATCTTCCATAACAAATCCTTAAGACAAAAATTTGTAAAATGTCAATTACCTAAAACTGTAAATATATAAAATGAACTAGCTTTCACAAGAAAAGGGAGGAGAATCAAAGCTCTATTATTAAAAAAATTCACTGTTTTAATGATTAATTTAATTAATCACGTGTAAGACATTATACATAGCCAACGAACTAATAAAAAATTTCCTGAATGGCAAGAATTTGCTCATTAAGTGATAAAGAAAACTCCAGACAGTGTTGCCTGCTTATATGTGCCATGTGTGTGTGTAAGTAAGGATTAAAATTTCTAAGCTCATCTTGAAATACACTTTGTCAGGTGTTCATTAATTTTTCTCCAGATTTCCGACATTTTGGTGTGTTTAAATATGACATCCTGATTTGTCTATTACGTGTTCGGTTGTTGAAAGTTATGATGACCTTGCTAACCAAAAACTAATTTTAACAGCACAGAGGTAGTTCATATACAAGATCTGATGTTATCTAGTTGTAAATGATCCATAATAGTATATCTAGAAAGATAATGCAACCAAACGCAGATGTCACCAATGTGTCAATGAATTGTCACAATTTATAAGCAGGGTAACATGAAGAAATCTGCATTTCGCAAAAGATAACTGTCACAACCATTGCACCAGAAGAAAGATTAGAGTACATTCTAATTGCGACCATCTGCCGTGGCTCTCTTCACAAACGGACCTATATTCCAAAACTGAAACAGTAAGCATCTTTGAATACTGGGACGAAACCTCATGATAGGCTGCGGCATCATTCTATACTTTGTTGTAGGTATAAAGGTAGATTTTCAAAAGGTCACTGTGAGTATAATACCGCCTGAACTAAGTTCCCAGAGAACGTAGAAAATATATGTGGTATCTCGAAAAGACTGTAGCAAAAGATGGATATCGGACAATGATACCATTGGGCAGTTAGCGCCAGTAACAAAATCATCTTATATTGTTTTACAATTGCACCACTTGGCCTTCCAAGAATTAAAATAATTATTTTCTCATTTCATCAATGAGTAAAGAATTTCTTTCAACACATTGAACAGTTATCAATATGGCTCTGGCAGAGGCCTATTACTCATTAAGATCTTCAAGTATTCCTATTAAGAGTCCACGTTTGTAATCGTGCAATATGCTATAATGTATTCGGCAACTTCACAAAGGCTTTATTGGTTATGACTGTAAGGAGCTACAAAGTTACAAAGGAATTACAACGAGAAAAGATAAACTACCCGCAATCGTTTCCTGTAGTATAAAATGCTACTTGAGTTGCAGAAAAGCGCTGTAGGACAGAAGTTAACCCCTTAGTGCAGATATGTCAAACTCGCAGTCCGCATGTAGCTCGACCAAAATATTAGCACGCAATAATTTATAATAAAATAACAAACCAACGCAAATAAAAATAGGATGAGTAGAATTCACTAAAGGTTTTTTTTACTCATATTCTTTCTTTTTTTGTTTTTTTGTTATTAAACAATATGAGTTTGACATGCCTACTGTACTGTATGATTTTTTATAACGAGTTGAGTATTCATTATTGTCTATTAAATTTACTACAGGAGACATTTGAAATATAAGTACCCAATTTTCAATGTTAAGAACGTTAACTTTTATTAGTGTTGAAAATTAAAATATTTGCGTACCTTCCCCCCGGTATGAAGGAATTTACATACAAAAGTTCGATATGTGTGATTGAGTTATTTCTAGGGGTGTATGGATACATTTTTTTATGTATAAATTTGTAAATGTGTGTACATATATACATTTTACGTATGTATGAATACATTAAACGATGTGTATATATTAGACTTTAATTAAAAATAGAAGTAATAGAAAATATTATAGGGTAATAATTATTTATTGAAAATAATTATAGCAATAAATATATACTTCAAAATACCGTTATGTCAAACAAAAGGGAACTCTTACCAACGTCAATGAAAATATGAGAGGAAAATTTTGAATCTTATACACAAAAAAAAAGAAACATTAAATATTTGTAAAAAAAGGACTTCTGAAAATTGTGCTTAATAAATTACCTTACAAAATCATATTTAAAATAAGTTTCTTTGTAATAAGAAAATTTGACGAGCTTTAGAAGCAGTTTTTTTAAATTTTTATAATTTTATTGAATCTGCATTTCAATACAGATGATGATAATTTTAAGCAAACGTTACAACAAAAAACCATCTAATTGATATAATTCTCAATAACATGTTTCGAAAAAGAAAGAATTTACGTTCCTATAAAGAGATTGATCACATGTTCATGAATGCAAAATTAATTAATGCTACAATTTCCTTTCTAAATCCTTTAATCAATTTGAAGTTATGCAAGGCTTAAAAATTCTCTCGGAAGATAAATCTTGAAGGAGAGATTGATGTATTATTTATCTGTTTTTCAGGGGATATTTTTTTATTTTTAATATGCGTGATGTGAAAATGAAGAATAAAGATCAATAAAGTGTTCGCTTGATTTTAATTTAGGTTATTAATACAATTTTTTTGAAGCAGGTTCCAAGCAATTTTTATTTGAACAGTAACATATTTTTACTTTATCATTTCTACTGCTGTATTTTTTCCGAGATATTAATATTTATCAGTTTTCCTATTTAAAATTCTTCTTCTTACATATGTTTAAATGTCTGAATCGCAATTAAATCTTTATTGTTAATGAGAGAAGGGAAAATTTTTTTATAATTTTTTTTTTACTTATGTATATATATATAAAGGTATACATATGTTCTTGTGTGTTTGGGCTTGAAAGATGTCTTTAAATAAGAAAGTGAAATTCCAAGAATAATTTTGTAATACAATGAACTGTATTCGTAAGCACAATGATTTCATACTCAATAATAAAAAACAAGTCAACTAGACTTTCATGAAATACGAGTCATATTCGATATTCTTTACTAAATAAACCAAAATTTAAGAAAATGCAATATTTTTCTAATTAAAAATTTTACACAATATCACTCATAAATGGATGCTTTCAAGAACTGACAGTGTGTATTGCATTAATAAAATCCGCATTACAAAGGGTCGTAGGTTCGAGCCCTAGCACCAGGAATAATTTTAAAGATGAAAAATTTAATCAGAATTGAGGATACTTATCGGAAATAGAAGTTCCATTATTCCAACAATCTTAAAAGGATTTATATCCACCTTGTAGAAGAAATGATACACTTTGAATTTATCAAGGCTTCAAGTTCTCACGTTAGCGTTTTGTAATAAATTAGAAAGGGGATAGGTATTTTCAAAGGTTCAAAATTATGAGGAATATAGCTAATAGCCCTCTTGTTGCTACTGTATAAAATGTTAATAAATAATAATCAATCAACATTTGATACATTTAAATTATTAAAAACAAGAATTCTGTATTTGTTAAACTATTTTACAATTCAGAACTCACCAACATTCTATATTTTTAAGCACTAACTTACATTTTAAATACTTCATTGTGTCATTTTAAGCATGACTTATAAAGTATGAGCTTTCATAAATTAAATCGTAGAATAAAAATCACTTGATATGAACACTTCATGGGTGCAATTACGTCTAAGAATCACTTTTTAAAAATCAAATCTACTATAGAAAACGATTTATTTCTTGAGTTACACGGGAGTTTAAGTGTTATAACGTCGCAGGATAAGAATATTGTAATATACGTATTTGTTTCCCCAAAAAGCAATTCGTAAACTAAAATAATGAGACCGTGAAAACTTATCAGTTTTTAATTCACCTCAGTCGATCAGTTGAATAAAACAAGCGTAATTGTTTATTTTTAAAGTGAAATTGCTTTCACAAATAATAACTGAATAAGAAATCCTTTGCCACAAATTTACGCTAAAGATTATAAAAACTTTTGTTCCTATCATAACACTTACACAAAACTTACAATTAATTACAATAAAATTAATATGAAGTTAAATATTTCTTAAGCAATTAATAGATAGACATTTCATACAGTAATATAAAAGAGTAGAAAAAACTAGCTGAAAATAAGGTTAATTTAAACAGACTTTTCACGAGATTCGTATGCGATTTTATTTTCAGATTATTTCAAATATTTTAGTACTTTTGGAGTACTCGCGTGGTTAGGAAAGAGAATTAGCCATATAATTTTCAAACTGCTTTTAATTGCACTATTTTGTTTTCTTATTTTGTTATTTTCAAATTCATTAAATTTATGGAAAAAGATTATTTTTGCTTATCATCTCTAACATCAAAACTGATCTCTTCATCAATATCCAAGTTTATTTTTTTAAATAAACATATAAAGAATAATTTATAATCACAGAAACACATTGCATTTATGGAGTGACATTATTTACAGCTCAAGAAGTTTCATATATTATTTTGACATTAGCGATCTCAAAATATATGCCATTCTCACATTCTAAATACTCATCTACAAGATATTTCTTAGTAGGAAGTAATTTTAAAAAGAAGCAATTAATGACCGAAGCATAACAAGGACTCCTTTCTAACATTCTTGCATCATTTTAGCTAAGACATGAAAGACTTCATTCATAACGGTGTCCAGTTGCAATTTTTTTCTCAGACGATTGCATAACAATCCAATTTACAACATGATGGTGTTTAGAGTAATCATTTATGGTGATAAATGTGTCTGAATACTGATAAAGTATTTAAATCTCATTTAAATGACCCCGCGAGAATACCTAAAATAAAAAGGGCCTGCATATCTCAATATTGAAGGTTGTGAGTAAACAACTATATTGTTAGTCCCGCACACGCACATTCATATATATTTGATATACACATACATAAACTTCTTTTTTAGAGCAAAAATATTACTGTATAAAATAAACATTTACTAAACGTATGAATCTTTAAATATGTCTTTAATTAAACTCAATACGTTCGTTGTGAACATGGAATAACTTTTTGATGGGATTTCTCTCGAATCAAAATTCGTGTGAAATGGAACAATACTCTTACAAAATATTAAATACTGAAAGAAAATTTTACTTAGCTTAGTTTACTTAGATGAAGCCTTTTAACCCCTATATTCTTTCGGGCTCAAAGCTTAGGCTAACGACAGGCGTAAAATTCTAGCCCTTAGCCGCGATGAATTTCGTGGACCTTGATCTGATGTTACTGTCGATCAGGTGGCATAAGCAACAACAACAACAAATTTGATTTTTACCTGAATATGAAAGTTCTAACAAAAAGATGGTTCATCGCATTTTTATCATTGCTTCAATAGTAATCTTTCTTTCCTTAAAAATTTGAGTTTCTTATTTTCTTTCTTATCATCTCGTTTTTTTCATTCGAAAACAACTTACTACGCTTACAAAAAACGCAAAACCAAAAGTTCTATTCTTAAGATTTAGAAATTTTTAAATTGTTTTTTTAAACAGATCCTTTTCTTTTTCAGATAAGGCCAGCATAACAAATTATTCAGCAATTTAAAACAGGAATCTGAATTTAACCTTACACAAATATTTGACTTTAACTTCTATGATCAACAATCTGTTAGACCGTTAAATGGTTGTTTTCACAAAAGAAACAACGATAAGTCCTTATTATCATTTCCACAAAGCCCACTCTCCCATGGGAAATTACCATTTAAATGCAGTTTATTATCATACAATTAAGGAACGAAAAGGGAGATTCTCGAATGAAAGAATGCTTCTTCTTGGTTTTAAAGGAGATGTTTCTACAATTAGTATTTATTGAATATTAGTTCCTGATGGAATGTTTTGTGAAACTCTTATTACTTTGGTTATTAACAAATGTAGCTCTAGGCTACGATGTAATTATTTGAAGTAAATTTGGTATTAAATATATTTGCAGGTTTAAATCTTCAGAAGAAATTATTATAAATTTTATCTAAAAAAGAATCTTAGCATTTTAAATTTTATCGTATTGATGTTTGTAATTTTAATCTACTGTAAAAGTATTACAGTTTTCGTTTTCATTATTTTTTATTTTAAGCAGAAATTTGTTAAGGTGTTCCGGCACGTTTATAGGAGCCCATGTTAAATTATCTAAGTTTAGGTATCTTTTCTCAGAAACTACTTACTTCTCATGGATAAAATTTTTGCAGCATGTTATGTGTACTATCAATAAAACTTAAGCGATGAGTTTTTTTTTTGTATAAAATTAAAATAATTATGAATTTTTTTAAAAAATGTCAAATTTCCCCCTCTAAAATTTGGTTTAAAAAAGCCTTATCTAAAAAGGTTAGCTAGATATTTGTAATTCCCTCCATTAAAATATGTAAATATATTAAACGTATGCTCACTGAAAGTTTGAGGATTATATAATAAGTAGTTTTTGAGAAAAAGGTACATAAAGTAAAAAATATTACATTTTGAGAAAACAGTCTTTAGAGTAAAAATTTATAATTTTTGAGCATTTACTTTTTTTAATACTTTTCCAAAAGCACATGAAACATTTTCTTACCCTCTGCAGCTACAAAAGACTCTTCAAATTTTCTTTTTTTCGTTATTTTTAGCAATTTAACCCTTTTTAGGGATCTCAATATGCTTTCGTTTGGCTACACGAATCCTACGTGTATCTAATTTTTGAACCAGGGCACACAGTTATAAATTGTTTCAATATTACAATGTTTCAAGATCATTAATTTTGCTACGTGACTTATATTGAATTTGTGCAATATAGCCATATTTACCCCAGTTTTAGTGTTTTCATTTTCACAAACTTAGATTTTGGAATCACTGACCATATGGAGTTATTAACTGACTCATTTGAAAAAAAAGACGTGTACCCATATACTTTTGGATATTTGCAATACACTGTAATTTTTCCAATTGAATATCATATAAATTTGCGCTCATCATTAATTTATGCAAGGGAAAACACAGGTGCTCCTAGCAGAGCTCATTGGATGCGTCTCAAGGAGTAAGATCACTTAAAAATAAATAAATAATACTTTTAATTATCATGTTTCCTCATATCATATATCATTTTAAACATAAATATTTAAGTTTTTAAAAAATATAAAGAATTGAAAATCGAAAATTTTTCGAAAATTTATTTGTGCCGGATCCTCTTAAATTACAATCTATAAAAAGATAAATAAGTATATTTTTACAAATAGTGTATGAGCGACGTATTCATAATTTTGAACTACGATAAGATGACGAATATGAGTCTAGTATAAAAATAACCTTGCTTACCAAACATCCATTCATTAAAACTTAGAGACTCATTTAAATTAAAAACAAAAACCTTGTTATTTCTTACGCTGCCCTTAATGAAATCAAAATTCGACCTTATAAATCATAACCGTCTCAATTTAATTGGCTATCGCCACAGTTAAATATAAATAATAATAATAGCCAAGAATTTTATTCATTATCAGTCTACTTTTTAACTTTATTGTTTTACTAAATAAAGTGCAACTTCTACAAATTAAATTTTTTATTTACAAAAGATGATACTCTCAACTTATCGCAATAGTTTATATTCGGCGAATAGAAATCTTGATTGTTTTACCGAATTATTCTACATTTATATCAGATATTTAAATATTTATTATTATTTATACTCGGTTTTATTCCTTACTTTTTTTTCCTTTTCATCTTATACTTTCACAACTGTAGTAAATATATGTTTTTGAATCCGTGTAGTATGTAAGTTTAAAGTCAAAGTTTTTATATTAAATATTCTTATGATGGAAATTCAATAAACGTAATTTGTTTTGTCAAATATCATGCAACTATTAAATGAAATTGTAATTTTGAAGCTATCTAGGCATAGTTTTTACCTTGCAAAAAATAAAGTTCTTTGAATATTTAAATCAAATTCATTTAAATTAAAGGAATCTTTTATACTGAAAGGAATTAATTCCCTTTCTTCAGTTTAAATCACCATTATAAGTTGGAATCTTCATTGCAAAGATAACTTTATTATATACTTTATATGTTTGTATTACCAAACAGTAAATAAATACATAATTTTCTCAATTTCTTAACATACTCAGAAGTTAAATTTAAATGTTTTTACGCATAGACTTCTGAATGATGAAACTAAACTATATACGTCGCTAGTAAATGAAAAGGGAAAAATGGAAAAACATATTTTCTTTGAGAGTAAAACTTAAGGCAACAAAGTTTTGTAAATAATATTAATTTCAATAGACTTATACGCGCGTAAATGAACCTTTCACAAAGATATAAATTAAAAGTACCATCACACTTGAGTTAAATCAAGTTATATTTTTTATTAACTATGTAGATTATATTTATTATTTACGTAGCTAATAATTACATCATGCATACATTTGAGCATAATACATACCTTACATACATTTGAGCATTAATACAGACATTGCATACACACATATTACATATATATGATCATAATACACATACATTACATACATTTGAGCATTAATACAGACATTGCATACATTCATAATACACATACATATGAGCATAATACATACATTACATACATTTGCACATTAATGCACACATTACATACATATATAACACATACATTACATGCATATCACATACATTACATACATACATATAACACATACATTACATACATACATTACTTGCATTACACACACACACACATATATATATCATATATATATATAACACATACATTACATACATACATAACACATACCTTTGAATAATTCTTAAATGTATTATTCAAATTTTACAAGTAATTGTGAAAATTTCTTATCATACTAGCTTTTGAAGCTACCCCTTGTGACAAATTATGTACTTAATTTCAAACATATATCACATTTTCTGAAAAATCAAAAGAAAAATTAGTGTTTTACCTTTTGAATAAAAGAAAAATGTCTGTTCTCTACATCGTAAGTATATATATATATATAAGCAGAAAGTTTTTTCTTTTTATTCTTCAGGTACATTTATTCGAAATCTACTTCTTCCAGATATCCTTGAACATAATGTCCAACCGAATAGTCCTATCAGAAGATGAGCCTCTTATAGATAGTTGGAAAAGGATGATACATCCCTTTAGAAATCAAATACCGAATCACCAGGGAATTGGCCATTACGTTCAAGTCACACTAATTATCGAGAAAAGTTTCACTGGAGTCTTTTCCCAAGTCTTTCTCCCTCGTCGCTTTCGTCACGTAATTACCAGCAAAAGTGAATTATTCCTGCATTGGCACTTTTCCTGTTAGATCCTTTTGAATGTTCCCAGAAAGGTCTTTTCATTCATTCTTTATGGTTGGGTTAGAAAGGATTGGCGAGAGATCCAAGAGATTGTTTCATGGGAGTCATTTCTTTTCCTGTTACCTGGAATATTTCCAATTTTTTCCCCTTTCTACCTTCTGTCATTATTTTTTAATAATTTTTTTGTTTGCTTTCAGGGAGAATGTTATTTCTTTAGATTATGCATTTGACTGCGTGATAAATATGCTTTTCAAAATATATGCTTTGCATAGAAATTTACAAGTTTTAGGACATATACTTGAGTAGATCAGAATAATGTGTGTTGTTACAATATGCTCTGATATAAAAAGTTTAGATTTTTAAAATGAAATTTATATAATGCAAAGTTGTGAATTTAAAATACAATTAATGAAAAAATATACAAAAACATTACTAAATTTTAATGGTGTATTCGTATTAATGAGATTTATATTCAAAAATAAGGATGGTTGTTGTGATATTATTGAAGTAATGACAAAATTAAATAGATTTCTAAAAAAGATGATGTGAAAGCCATTATTATCATCAAATCTCAAACATTAGAATTATTCTTTTTTTTAATAATCTTTTTTTAATGAACTTTAGAAAGAAACATTTTCATATTGATAAGATTTGATTTTTTTAAAAAATAAAACTTGCTTCCTCAATAAAAAATGTGCAGAAGAAATAAAGAGCTCGTATTTTTTTAATATTATGTTAGGTGAAAGAACACAAAGAAAATATTTTCAACTTTTATAATCTGATATTTTAATAATGATGCCTTATACTAATATTCATCGTGCCATTTTTTTTTATCATGTGAAGATGAACTTCTAGAAGTCATTAATACAATCGATCTACTTAACATTTTCTTCATTTCTTTGTGAAAAAGTAACCACGTCAGTGATTTTTATCCCTGAATTATATTAGTTCTGTAACTTTTACTAGAATTTTACTTCACCTAATACAATTTTTATGCATTATCTTAATAATTAAATCCATACAGATCAAAACAAAAGTTTGATTACTTCCCTTTATTGAAATTAATGATCTTCTCTCTCTCATTTTGGGAGTTAAACAAATGTATTCAACTTAAGAAGAATTTAAAATAAAAGGATAAATTTGATTTTTTTGTTAATGGTGCTCTGTGAAGCCACACAAATGCCATTTGTGACAGATCTCTTAATTTTGAGCCTCAGTTAAGTGACACCTGAGCGAGACCACAAAATTTAAACTCCCGCAACACGCCAACATGAGGACTTTGAGCCTCAAAAGACTTAGCATTCATCCACATCTCTCTCTTCATTGACACCAGGACTCATATCCGAGACTTGTCAACTCCAGGCATGAGTTCGTGATCATAATCAATTGGCTACCACGGTCAGAAGAAAAAATAAGAGTTGCACATTATATATATAAATTTGAGTATTTTACTCGAAGTTAAACATGGTCCAAATAAAGTTGCACAAAATTACAATGAAAAAGTTGGCAATTATTCTTTTATAAAAGGAGAACAGTTAAAAACTTTGGTCTTCTCCTTTCAACTGCCTCCAGGAAGGTTGTTACACATTTAACAAGAAAAGTGGTTATTATTTTTTTCTGGAAATAAAGTAATTTTGACGCTTAGTTTCCTCCCCAGAGCTCTGCCAATACAAAATTCATACTTAGGAATTTAATTTTGATGACAGCATTCAAGCCAAACGGACACTCAAGTGATTTCTTACGTGCACATAATCATGCGACATAAACGCTGTCGATTTTCTGCATCATGAAAATCCACCAACTTGGGGTGGGGTTGAACCCGCAACCTCAGATGCAGAAGGCCAGTGACAAACTAACTACACCACCCAGTCGGCGTTTTACAAAATATAAAAATAAAAATAATAAAAATCTCACACAATATTTCTTTCCTTAATTTTTTAAATTTCTCTCTATGTTTTTTAAACAGTATTCTTCTCTTTTAATATCATTTTATAAAATAATTCTGTACTCTACTTCACTATAGATATCTAGTACACAAGAATGAAACGTCTGTGCTAAACTATGAATTTGGCAGTCTGCTTACTAGAATGTTTATACACTAAATTATGCTAGTTTGAAATATGCAAATTTTAATATGTCTATCCCTATACGCAATCAATTTTGGTGTTTGAATCTTTTTTTAAAATGCAAAAGCTGCTCTTATTGTATTTCTGCTAACAATTTGTCAATTCATATCTCGACTGATTTTTTTTCCATTTGATGTAAAAAATAAGTCAGCACATGTTATTGTCGACAATTTACAATCCAATTAATAAACTCTGATATTTTTTTAAAAATAATTTTTAATATTCAAATCTCATCTAATTTAATTTTGGTTAAATTTTTTATTTTTATTTACCAAAAATTCATATCTTGAAACCTTATTTAGTTTCTCGGTTATTTAATATCATATTTTATGACATTTTTAAAAAAGAAACAAAAATAAAAAATGGAAGTCGAGAATAACATGAAAGTAACGTAAGATTCACATAATTACTTTTGCAATACAAGATACGAAGAGATGACAACTCGAGGAGAAAAATAACATTAAAATATGTTTTCAAGTGTCACCGATTACGCTCGCCCTTAAAGAGTAAAATTTAGCTTTCAGTGAAGTTTTATTGGATTAAAAAAGTTAATCATGATACGAAAGTCGAAAACAAATTAAAAATCCAATACTATTTTTTTGTCTTGAGTTTTTTAAAACTCCAAGGTTAAAATTAAGGCAAACATATAGTTAGAAAAGAAAGAATTTCTTAGAAATATCTTCATTATAACTGCTGCTTCAAAAAAAAGCCGTAACAAATTTCGTAAAATAAAATAACACCAGTTGGTGAGGAGTGGAAGAAATGTTTCGCGGTCGATTGCCAAGTTGACAAGTTAATTCAATAATTAGAAGAGGGGGGGGGGCAAAATTAAAAATAAAGTGCTTTTATTCCAGATATTTTATTTTATTCGTTATTTTTTAATTGAATAGTATTCAAAATTTATTGTTCACATAAACATCGAAAATAATAATTATAAAACATTATGAATTTCAAAAAGATAGTAAAAACACTTTATGAGTTTTCTACTATAATGAGGTGAAGGAAAACTCAGTAAATAACATATTTTATTTTTAAAAAATGCAAAAGAGCCCTCAAAAAGTTTTAAAAACGAAGCCATAGCAAAAACAAGAGAGTATAAAGTAAGCACTAAATAAGATATGGTTATATTATACATTATATATGATATAGCATTTAATATTTTGCTTGCCTTTTAAATAATCGTATCCTACTATATACTGAATATTGCTACTACTTATTGCTGGAATTTCTTTACTTAATTACATTATTTAAGAAACATTATTTTCTGGGAGTATAAACGGAAAAAAAATGTTGAAAGTTACCTCAATACTGTCTGATTTAAATGTAATTATGCGTTACCATATATATATATATTATATATATTGTTCTCATAAGAAATAATTTTTTTGTTCGAGGAAAACATGGAACAAATGATAAATCCCCCCCCTCTCTCCTTGTTTTTACTCTTACTATGTCGACAGCTTAAGAGTTATAACGCACAGACACAAATACAAAACAAACACATTTCTTGGACTATAACTCTATTTTTATTTCTCAGAACTCTCCCTTATATACGCATCAGGATTGCTGGCCTTGCGCGAACACCCATATTAATAATTTTTTTAAAATATTCACTAAAGTGAGGTGTAAATGATAGTAAAATTTATAAAAAGTCAATTATATTACGCCTTTTTTTGTGCTTGCTTTAGAGAAATATATTATTTTAGAATGTTGTTCTTGAAAATTAAAATACCACTTTCAAAATTATTTTTGATTAAGGCTGTCTTCTCCCAATATTAGCGAACGAAATTTAAAATTGAAATATTTCATAGAAAAAGCAGTTATCTAGCATTAATTTTATATTAGGATTTCACTATTCTATTAAGAAAAAAAATCATATTTGACTATACTATACAATTCTATTTGATTTTGTTCATTTTTCTGTGCTATAAAATGAGTTCCACATTTTACCTCCTATACCTAATGATGAATAAGTTATTATATAACGTTCTTGTATTTTAAAAAATACAGTATTATAAGCAGATGGGATTAGAATGTGAATTTTCATGAAAATTAAGACATTTTACTAGCAGAAATGTGTCCTAAATTCAGTTCGTATATTTAAAATTTTATGAAGACAGCCTTAGCCAATTATATCTTTGCACGCTTTTAATATCTTCAGTTATTTGAGTTTTAACGATTTTCAACGTGAAGGTTTTCGAAGAAATCAAAGTGATAAAATATGTATTAGTCTATTGTGACTAATTTTTTTAGATTAATCAGATAGAAAAGCGCCTTTTTCCCATTTAAAATAAAATCTATCTAAGGTTTTTGATGAAAAGTTTAAAAAATCTTCTTAAAATAAACTTTAATTGAACTATTTCAATAAATGCACTTAAATTTATATTCCAGCAGGAATTTTAGTAAAATGTAGTGTCAAATTATGCAGAATGTTAGAATGATTGCGAAGAATAATTATTTATATGATCTATTTTTCCTACTATAGCTACGTTTTCTAAATACTCAGTAAAAATATACTAGTCTTGATATAACAATGAATTGACATTTTTGTGTGTGTGTTACTTCTCTCCTTTTTATTATTCCTTACGTTTCATTGCAAAAGCTTTGCTGCATATTTGAAGGGCTTTACATTACTATTCGAATATCATTTCCAAATCTACTTTATTCTTTCTGTTTGCAAAAAGTTAAATGGTAATTATTTATGAAATTGTTTCTCACCTTTGCACGAATTTTTTGTGTTTTATTCCATCTTTCGGCTTATCTGGAAATCCCTCTTTCCTCTTCTGTTGCTTCTTTTTACACAGAGGGGAAGAATTTTTCTTTACATTATGCTTTTTTTTAATTCTCCTTAGCTAATAATCTTTGAATTTATTTGAAAAAAGAAAGAAGATTCAATCTGGAGAGCATCAAGAACTACGAATAGATTTAGAAAATGAAATTATTGATGATTCTGGTTCTGACTCTGAACTGGAAAACAAAGAACATAATTTAGATTAATCTTTAAGGTATCAGATTACTTGCGACAACTTTTATTTAAAAAATGGAGATATGGTATCTTTTATTGTTTTTAGATTTGTTTGGTACATTTTAAGAAAAATGTGCTAAATTAAGAAGAAGAAAAGAAGTTACTATTATTAAAGTGGGAAAAATTGGTAAAAATTTACAAAAGATAACATAAACGTGGCCCATTCTGTACAAAAGTTATGAACAATTTTAAATTTATCAATTCTGATGTGTTTCTAAGTTATTCATTTTTTAAATGACCTTCAGGATAAAGAGATATTTTAATTTAAAAAAAAACAACTAGAGAACTTTCCCTTTGTTTATTATATGAAATTGCTTAAGAAAACAGTGATTATATTCACGTAAGGGACTGTAAATTTGTAATAAAACAGTGATTGATAAATCTGAAGGTTAAAAACTTCTACTATTATACAGAATATACACAAAACATTCAGTTAGTTATTTTTTAAAACTTTTTTAGCAATCCGCTGTCCCCGTTGGAGAATTTTCAATGAAACAAATTTCGAGTAAAACGCGTTTTAAAAGTATGATATCATATCTTGCTTAAAGTAACGGCATCTGCTTTTACTAAAAACACTTGTGTTTTTTTCTAGTGAGCGGAAATAATAATCATAGTATTTTTATAAAGCTAATAGATGGCCTATAAAATAAATTTAAAAAAATGTCAATCTTTGGCGAAATTCGCAATTTTAGAGTAATTGGATACCTTAAATTTGAACCCTGCTGCTGAAGATGAGGTTATCTCGGAACAAGCCACAAATAAGCCTTGATGCAAAATGTTTACTATTTACTACAGTTATATATGGTAAAAGAATTCACTTAACTGAGTGCTACTGAAAATTGTTTTAATAGAAATTTTAAATACTTCATTGTAAAAAAATTCATATGAGACAAATATATGCACTTGTATATCATATTATGAGCTGTAACTGTATCTCCAAATTTATTATTAAACAGAAAACCTTGTATATGTCAGATTTTAAAAATATTTAGTACACACATCTTTGTTTACTTTTATTTCTACAAGACTACTTTAGAATATATTTGTAGAGGTTCAGAAACAATATTTTGAATTAATTTGTGTAGAAAATTACGTACCTATAATTTATTTGATCTGCATCGACATAAATTTATTTTAACTATTGACTTATGATTATTGAAAAGCAATACCATAAGTACATTATATTCAAAACGTTGCTGTACGACACTACTTAAATTTAAGAAGAATGTGTTTTTAATTATTATATTGAAATTTTTAATATAATGAAAAATTTCAATTTTTATCAAAATTGAGAAGAATTTATTCATATTTTTATATGAAAAAATAATTCAAATATTTTGAAACAGCATTCAATTCATCCCTGTTCAGAAAATTTCTTACGTCTTATTCTGAAAAATTAGAACTTTATCAAATCCTTTCTACGTATAACACTTCTTAGTTAATCAATAAAAAAGTCATATATAAATATGTTACTAGTAATTGAAATGGAAACAAAAATTGGTTACTAAGTGAACAAAAATTATACTTGAATGAAATGAGTCTTCAGAAATTTAGTATATTAAGTATAAATAAATGGAATTCATCAAAAGAGAATCTTCAAAGCTTCATTTGTTTTACTATTTTTGTTTAGTATTTTATTTGTACCAACAATTTTAAAAATTGAGTAATTGTGCAAATATTTGTAATAAAACTTTCAAATAGTGCTTTATTTCTAATTTATTTATGAAAAGTAAGGCATATTTTAAGAATTTCTTTTTAAGTTTTTAAGTTAAACAACTGATGCACAAAAGTTGAAATTTTTAACTGCAGTACTAAAACTAATCAATACCGAAATTGTTTGCCTAAAATTTATAGAAATTGAAATTTTTATACTTCATTTCATGTTAAAAAAATACATTAATGTTCAAGATAACCTTAAATTTTAATTTTGTTGTATATTTTTTTATTTCTAAAGCTCAATTAAATGTGTCGCATTTCCCGATATTTAAAAAAAATTGGAGAATTTTAAAAACTATAATACATTTTTATTTTAGAAAGATTTTAAAAAAAAAAAAAACTAAAAAAATAAGATTATTCAAAGCATGCATACAAAACATTTCTTCAAAATGTGCTAAACTGCATTGAGAATTATAAATGTAACCGAAACATTGATTTAAGAAATAAATTGCTGGTCACACAAAGTGCAATACCAAGAAGGACCAGAAATATCACAGCGAAATTTATTTGGCAGATAACATGTTGTACAAAGATAAAAAAATTAAAATTACAGTCTTTTGTGGCATGTAGATGATGACAAAATAAGTAGTTAGTGTAGCCACCATTTCTTGCTATAATCGCCGCCACACGTATCGGCATAGAATCGAAGAGTCTTTGGTTGTATCCTTGGGGTACATCAGTCCGCGCGACTTCCACATATTGCCAAAGTTTATCTGGTGTAGCAGCGGATGGTGTACCCCGGGCCAGTCGTTGTGCAAGCATGAACCACACGTTTTCGATTGCCGATAAATTGGGAGAACAAGCAATCCAAGGAAGCAATTCAATCTTATGGGTAAAAAGGAAATCTTGAGCATTGCGTGCCAGGAGAGGTAGTGCGTTATTCTGTTAGAATATGGCTTATGGCAAGTACTGAATGTATAGGAGGACCATAGGCTCCTTCTCTTCAGAGATGTAGCACTGGTTGTTCAGTGTACCAGCAATCCGTACTAAAGGGGTGTGGCAGTGAAATCCACTACTACCCAAAAACTTGATAACTGGTGCAGGACCAGTGTGGCGGTCTTTGGAGTACAGCAGTCCATGCAGCTTTCCCATATTGCCAAAGTCGATCTGGTCTTGCAGCGGGTGGTACCTTGAGACATTCATTGTGCAAGCATGGACCCGTGTTTTCGATTGGTGGTAGATCGGGAGAACAAGCAATACAAGGAAGCAATTCAATCTGATGGGTAAAGAACTTTTGAACATTGCGTGCCACAAATGGTTGCGAACTATCCTGTTGGAATATGGCTGATGGCATACGCTGAATGTATAGGATGACCACAGGCTCTAACACCTCTGAGATATAACGCTGGCTGTTCAGTGTACTGGCAATGGGTACTAGAGGTGAGCGGCAGTGAAATCCAATATCACCACCATATAACCATAATACCGGGTGCAGGACCAGAGTGGCGATGCATAACGCAACATTTCAGTGGCCTCTTCCCATGGGGTCTCCAGACTCGGATTCGAACTAGCGTGGTGTTGCAAGTAGAAGTGGGATTCGTCAGAAAACACAATGCCATTCCATTCCGTTGTCCATGCCCAGCATTCATAGCAACATTGGTGGCGCAAACACCCGTGGATACAAGACAAGGGTAAACGAAGCAATAGATGCCTTTCGGACATTCCACTCTGCTGCAAACGGCGTCAAATTGTACGTGCGGACTCCGAATGTTGCGTAACAGATTGAATATGTTGTGGTATGGTTCCTGATGTGGGTGCGAGATCCATCACTGCGATGCGCACATCCGCCAGTCATCACGGGCAGTGAGACAGGAGAGGGTGCGATCGGCCCCGTCGGTCCGTCGTTTCCTCCTGCTCACAGCAATGATGGATCCGCGTCACAGTTGATTGGTTTCGTCGAACACGTTGACCGATTTCTCTAAAGGATAATCCGCAATCCCTAAAGTCTACGATTCTTCCGGTGTCGAATTCAAATACTTAGTCAAAAGACGCTCGATGTCTTCCAAGTTTCATAGGTAAACAGCAGACAAAAAAAAAAAAAAATTGTCTAACGTCAAATTGCCAATCTGTTCTCTCCTTATACAGCGCTTGCTGGCGGCGCCATGGTCCTTAATGTACGTCTGCGCAACAATGCTAATGATTTGCATATTTAAATTCCACATGGTTTGCATGCTTCCTTTAGGGTGTGGCATTTTGTGTGGCCAGTAGTGTAGTTTAAATACTGAAATGGGGAAAAAAATGTGTTTTTGTAAGTAGTTTGACTTTTTATCAATTTATTTTTGACGTTTTACAGCTCAAATATTTACCTAAAAATAAAAAGCCTTTAACTTTTTTCTATAAATGAAAATAGTTTATAAATTTTTTTTAAAAATACAATATCTAATATGTATATATTTTATTCTAAATATTCAAGTTATTCTGAAATACTTAAAGAATTTTTTTAAGAACATGTAAATCCATCTTAAACATTTTCTTAAGGACTTGTAGATTTATCGATGCGCCTGAGTGGCGCAGTTGGTTTGGCGGTGCTTTTGGGCTACCAAGTTTGCGGGTTCGACCCCTGCTCAAATCGGAGGATTTTCATGATGCAGAAAATTGACAGCGTCCAAGTCGTATGATTATACGGTATGTTAAGAATACCTAGGGTGCCTGTTTGGTTTGGGTGCTCTAGGAAAATTAAATTCCTAGTACGATTTCGCATCATCAGAGCTCTTAGGCGCCTCTCTCTGCTGAGGAAACAAGGCGCCAGAATAATTTACAGCAATTAGTATTCACCCATAAGGTACTTCACTATAAAATGATATCAGTGCCCGGGGCATGTACTAGTTCTGCAATGGTAAAATACCAATCCGCAGCCACATTTGAATTTAAAAAAAAGATCCTTCAATAGATATGAATGTCTCATATAGAAGTAGTATGATGGCAAAAAGCAACGTGCTTCTCTTAATTTGTAACTACACATTTGCTCGAATCTTTTTTCTAAGTTCCCCACCACAGCAAATTGTGGACTTAGAGCCTCGAGGTTTAACGTGCTTCAGTTTCTTTTGTGATGGAGCTGGCCATCATAACCATTTGGCTACTATGGCAATATATGATTTGAAAATAGTGCATTATCGATATGAGAAAAAAACTGAATTTTACATTATGCTAAAGAGAGATATGCTCAATATTTTTTTTTTTCCTTTCTGTTTATATTTGTAATTATATTTACCAAAGTTTTTGAAATTTTTGAAATTTTCTTTTAGAGTTTAATTAGTTGATATAAGCTTTAATACCAGCAAAAATTAAGCTTCTGCAAAGTGCAAGAATCTGAGACATATAATGTGAAATATTAATTTGTAAAATTTTCCTTTTTTTAATTAATGTTCAACTCAACAAATAAAATAAATAAATAAATAGAACTTACTGTTAAATGCATTTAAATTTGCTTTTGGTTATGTCTGCCTAAAATAAAATAAGCATTTCTTTTTTTTATCTGGTGCTTAATTATCACTGCTTTATACTACCTCATTCTGAATGCCTTTATTAGTCCTACAGAAGAAATATTTTGGATATATAGGAAATGTCTTCTTTTTGTACAAGAAATTTCTGAAAATTTCTCAAAGTGTAATCATTTGAAAATCATCCCACCCCATATAAAAAAAGTATGTTCACCATTATCATCCTTATTTTTCAACAGGTGAGCAACACGGTGCTTTGCAACTATTGTCCAAATTCATATAGTAACCTCAATCAATGAAAAAAAATAAAAGCTGAAAGTCAGCGTAACTTAAAATGCCACCCTGAAGAATATTTTCTTCTCAAAATCCTCCTTCTTTCTTGGACAAA